>JAQIUQ010007443.1:60000-224593 GCA_030378365.1 Hybognathus amarus | reverse complement strand
TTTTGCAGTATTCTTCGTTCAGTTACATCTGCTCACCCCAACAGGCGCGAGGGACCAGGCAGCTTTTAGGGGTGCTGTAAGGAGCAGCAGTTATAGCGTAATCCATCAGGGATACCAATTCTTCAGTCGTTCTGACGAACGTAACTGACTGATAGGGAATGTCAAGGTTACTAATGTGACTTCCTTGAAGGAGGGAACAGAGACATTTCATCCGTCGCCACAACTCCTGTACCTCCAATTGGACAGCAGGACCCCATATGGCTGCTTCTCAGCTGAAAACTTGCATGCTGCCTGATATACCTGGTAGTAGCACGATTGAGTGGCTTGCTATACAAATCTCACTCACCAATGTGCATTAGCGTTGTTCTGTTACCACTCAAAGGTGATTGGGCTCTCAGGTGAGATCCCAATTCATCAGTCTTTTGACGTAATGTCTCCGTTCCCTCCTTCAAGGACTGGGGGTTACATTAGTAACCTAGACGTTATTGTATCTGGGGGTTAGTATGTATACCATACAAAGTATGTATAAACTTTCTGGTTGTCAAATGTTAGTGGAATATTTTCATAGTTAATGTGATGAACTACACCTGTGCTTACTTTTCTTGTAAACTTAAAATATCCTCTAAAAATCACCTTGACACAGGTTAAATGTAACTACAAACGTGAAAAATTAAGTTAGTTTTGCATAATTTGCATGCAAAAACAAACAAACATCTTATTTCGGGCATGACTTGGGTACATCTTCATTTTATTTCCTAAGCATCAGCTAAAGCTTCTTCTGTTTCCTGGACTTCTGAGAAAGCCTCTTCTTCAACAAGTGCAGCCATCACATGTCACACAAGTATCTAAGTACTGTAACCAAGTCAGAACACATGGGTCGATGAGCTTAGAGCACACAGGATCTGACAGTCGCAGAGTTATGAAGTTTGTCATGCTGGAAGATTATCAGTTGGGGAGCGAAAACACATGTGTGCTTTAATAGCAAAGAAGAGAAACCAGAAATGTTGATCGATTTATAACACTGCATGTGATTTATTAAGAGGTAAATAACCCACAATGCCAAAACCATCTCTTGATATATATCAGATTCCTACACCAAGTAAAATCTGTTACAGCACCTTTTTTAAAATAAAGTTGTTGGGATAAAAATATATGCTAGATAGGAGCAGAAAACAAGCCAAGTTCTTCAGCCAGGCGAGTGAAAAATGTGCATCTGTTGACAGTTTCGAATTTCAAGAGTCACTATGGTTTGAGGTAAGAAATGACCTGTGTTGAAATGGCCTCAAGCATTCCAGTGTAAAGACATGCCAACCGATTTGGTTCTACACAGTATGGCCATATAATCTCGAGCCACCTGGTCTTGGCGCTTTAAATGTGGGAAATTTCAAACTAATTCTACTTCAGAGCATCAGCTGGGGTTCCCAAGACAATGCACCTGATACTTAAAAGAAGTTCACAGGACTCTATGGTCCGAACAGATCGCTCCCATGAGGATGATCCTCACTCTCAATCTACAGTCTCAGGGCACCCCTTAGACTCACACAAGGCACATTGACACTCACAGGCATGAAAACTGGTCAGGGGTTAAAAAAAAAAAAAAAGGTGTAAAAGATTACAGCAGCTTAAATCCAATCCAATTAACTTTATTTATATAGTAGCACATTTAAAAAAAATAAGGTTACCAAAGTGCTGCACAAATGAATAAATAGAAAATATAATAACATATTAAAACATACAATTTGGGGACGAGACTTCATGAGATTTCCAAGATGCACGTGCGAGAACTGAACTGAAGTAGTTGAAGATTGCAACTCTGCGCGTGCGTCGCTGGAAATCTCTTGAAGTCTCGATTCAGACCTACAAGGAAGAAAAGGAATAGTCGAATAAAGTCTGTTTGTTTTTTCGCACAAAAAGTATTCTCGTCGCTTGATAAACTTATAGTTGAGCCACTGTTGTCACATGGAATATTTAAACATTTTCTTCATTGACTCTCTGGGCCGTCAAGTTTCGATTCCTTAGGGAGCCTATGTACTGTAGCAGTGATTCACCTCTCAAATTTAATCAAAAATATCTTAATTTGTGTTCCAGAAGACGAGGGTTTGATCGTACAGCGTAGGGGTGAGTAATTAATGACTTAATTTTCATTTTTGGGTGAACTATCCCTTTAACCCCTAGTTGCTACAGAGGCGTGCGACTTCTGAGATATATAGCAATTGTAAGTCGCTTTGGATAAAAGCATCAGACAAATGAATAAATGTAAATGTACAATTTCCTCTGTGGAACTTAACAGCAAATATTTGAGAAATCTTGTGTAACCTTATTTCCTTTTCACACTAATTTGAGTCAATCAGAATGAATCCAATTCAATTTCAGAATCCAGTTTAACTTGCAACGTTGCCAAGCTTGCAATCAGATTCACATATTTGTTTACACATGCATTGCATGTATTAGAACAGAAGCTTCAGTGCATTTGCATTGCCAGTCGCAGTGTTACTAAACAGCAAAAACCTAAACCTGTCACCAGAGCTATATAGCTCTTAGAAAAAGGGTTCTATATATGTAGCATAGGGTTCTTTACTCAACTGCAAAGGACCTTTTATGCAAAAAAAATAAAAAATAAAAAATAAAAAATAAAAAAAAGATGATAATGACAAGAAAGAACCCTTTTGGCACAAAGGTTCTTTATAGGCTATTATTTATTCATTTATTACATTATTCTGCAACATTTTGCAGTTGTAATTAAATTGTTGTTTATTAAACTGTTGTAGTAACTTAATATCCCATTTTAATTATGCTGATTTTTGAAGGATAAAAACTGAAATGGCACTCTTTGTGTGATATTGATTAATTACATTTTTTACAACCCCCATATCTTGAATTTTGTGATCATTCATGCATTGCATTTTAGGGTTTCCAAATGCGTAGCGCTTTAGAACCTTTTAAGGTAATCTATAGAACCTTTTCTTTCTGAGAGTGTACAATGAGTACAACAGCCATTTTTGCCTTGATGAAAATTGACATGTTAGAAGAGCTTTTTAACAAATATTTGAGTCTAAAAATCAGTCTACTCCACCGAACCAGTTGCTGTAAGACATGGGACGTAAAACATACACAAGTTCATATAACATAAAACAAATGAAGAGTTCAGATGCAAAAGCCTCTAAATGCCATTTGAAATTTTTAAACTTGTATATTTAAGTTCAGTAATTTCACTTAAATGACAATTAATAGGTAATCTTCATTGCTATTTAATTGAAATTACTGAAATTAAATATACAAGCTTGATAAAAATGATCATTTTAGAAGAAAATTTCAAATGGCATTTAGAGGCTTTGCATTGAACTTGTTTCAATGCAAACATATTTTCTCCTTTACAGCAAGGTATTTTTAAATTGGATTGAGAAAATTGGATTCCAGCATTTAAATTGGTAATTGTTTCCTGTTGATCAGATTATTGCAGGTCAAAGTTTGGTTACACTTTATTTCGATAGTCACTTTAGATTCTAAGATTACTGTTCTACTAAGTAACTTTTCAACTACATGTCAACTAACTCTCATTAGAGTATTAGTATATTATAGTAGACTGTCAGTAGACTGTTAGATTATGGTTAGGTGTTAGGCTTTGGGTTAGGAGAATAAGTGTACTTGTAGTTGCCAAGTTACTCATAGTCAGTTGAATTTCTGTTGGGGGACCAACAAATATAAAGTGTTAGCAGATATTAAGCTGACAGTCTTCTAATACTCTAATGACAGTTAGTTGACATGTAGTTGAAAAGTTACTTATAGTTAGTAGAATGTCTAAAGTGGACTATCGAAATAAAGTGTTACCCAAAGTTTCATTCCATTCAAGCTCATCCAGATCTATTCAGGTGTTTGCATCAAGGCTTTTTAGTCTGATTAGGCCATCAATCTGATTACAGATTATTTGGGTGCATGTACATGCACTCAGCACACAGCAGGTGTGAGTGTGCATACAGATACACTGTGTCTCTTCTGAGGTGTTGAACACCTGAAGATAAGGAAGATCCCTAGTTCACCTATCAATATGTTTTCTACAGTATGTCCCAACACAGCACTGTTTTGAATGTGGTTAGTAATGGAGAAATGGCTGTTGTGTTCTTCACAGCCCATGTAACTTGAGGAGGCCTCCGTTTCTGCCTGGAGCACGCTGGATTGAGGCCACAGGGTACTTGACTCTTTTCAGAGTGAACCTGTAGGTTGCAGCCACCACTTGGGTCCTTCAACCTCAAATGTGAACTCATCAAAATATCCATCTCTCATGTGCCGGAGACACCCTGCTCATTTCTGCAACCCTTAACACCTATGAAACCAAACAGCCTGAATACCTCCACAGGCCTTTATTTATTCTGCTCAGTTTTACAAAGATTTGACACAGAAAAGAGTCATGAAGATTACAAGATCCATACACCTTTCTATAAAAAGGTGGCAACCAACTCCAAAAGTCAATGCTATTATTTCAGCAGGTCTTTCTCATTCTTGCAGTAACATAACACTCTTTTATTAACCTGGTTAGTGGAAATGCAGAGACCTGCTCTAAAGGGGGAGAAAACTTTTCCTATTCTCCCATTCAATCAGTTCATTCAGAGAATTGTGTGTAAATTAAAGGGATACTTCACCTCTGGAAAGATGAATGTGTATTTAAAATGGGTCATTTATGTAGAAGAAATGTGAAATTATTTTTGAATTTGGAGCTCAACTGATTTATTTCATTTTATTTTGGCTAATGTGGATGAAAGACAACAACAGAATGCACTTGCTTCGCTGCCCTCAGAGGCCACGCCTACCGGTAACAGAGCACAGTAGTTAAACAACAAGTCTAGGCTGCTCAGTGAGTCTCCATGACGAGTCTGCCCAGGATTTTGAGATCGCCCAAAATGTCTGGGATTCGGGCTTTTGCCGACTCTACAGTCGTCATTTGATTATGTTTCTGTGGCGAGCAGGACGAGGCTACGGTAGAGACCCGGAGAGCGCGCGAGGTCGGTGCGCGTGATTGCCGATGAGTCGACACCTTTGAGATGCACCGGGTCTTGCATCTCTCACGGAGGAGTGGAAATTTTCTTAGCAATTAAAAAGCACATCAGCCAATACTTGTTTAGCGTTCATGTATAAACCCTACATTCGAGATTCTACCAATCAGAATCAGAATTCAGTTAGATTGAAACAAAACCTGTGCATGTAAACAATGAATGGCAAACATACATACCCATAAATCCCAGACATACTACTCCGCTTCTCCTACTAAGTTACTCAACTTTCTAGTTCTAAAACAAAACAAAAGCCTGCTAAGCTTAGCTTCCAAAAAAAGATGGCTGACACTATTGCTCTGCGTCGCAATTCGCATACTATCCGTCCTAAATAGTATTCGAAAATATGGAATTAAGTGCGTCCCAAACCGTAGTATGTTGAAATGAGTGTTTCAAAGGTTTACTTTTTCCGGTCAGGAATCTGAAGTGTAGATCGATGCACACTCTAACGGCTGAATATTGCCCACAACCCATCGCGCGTATGACGAGGATTCGGTTAGAACTACAAACAGTAAAAGTGTTAAGAAACTACAGAACACGGAGGACGTGTGAGTCCCACGGTCACTGCCTAGAGGTTTAGATAAAGAGGTTTGAGTGATTATCAGCATTATTAACCTAACGAAAATGAATTTATTCAATGTTCTCCACATTATATTACATATGCAGCAGCATTGTGAACTTTTGTAAAGATAACGTTAGCCATTACTTTTTAAATGCACAGCCCGTTCTCATCCCAAAGCGCCATATACAAACGCTTTTGCAAAAGGTTAGATATACAACGCACAGGGAAACCCTTCTGCAGCGCCAAATGAGACGGAAAAATAAAAGCGGGCAGAAGGGGCCTCCTAAGTGGCCTGAACCCTACCCCAACCTCATACCTGAACTTAACCGTCTCATTTGGCGCTAAAGGGTACCCTGTGCGTTGTATATCACCGCTTTTGCAAAAGTGTCAAAATATGGCGCCTTGGGAATAGAGTGCAGCCCCGAAATGCATCATTATTCAAATTGCAATTACGCGAGGAAAGTATCCGCATGAAAGACCCACGACTGGCAGATTCAACGTGCTCCCGATACGGTTGGAAAAATTAAGATAGAATGGAGGATTTTAACTGTGACAAGATGATTGCAGGGCAGTTTATGGTGACAGGATGCACGCAGAGCCGTCCGTTAAAGATGACGTTGACAGTATGTCCCAAAGCTTGCCTACTCTTTTGCTACACACTCAAAAGTATGTACTTTTTCTTCACAAAAAGAGTACATAGCCTACTTTTAGGGCGTAGGCCTTGGACGCAGCATATGTGTATGTACCCAGGTTCAATTTGTAATCCTTTCAATATATATTATATATGGTATATAGTAATAATGAATTGTTATATTTATGTATATTTACATATAATTGATTGATGCATTTGCGCGGAGTACGTGAGTGACCGTGATCTAACGTAACCCCGGTCATGTGACTATATGCTTGACAAATCGCGTCTGTGCGCATGAGTGTTTAATCTATGGTTCAATCAGGCCTCGTCTTCCTCATTCAGAGGTGTGGGGTAGTCGATTGACGGCTGTGGACAGGTTTGTGTTTTATAAACTTTTCACACTTGTGATCGATTTGTGCTTTCAAGTTAAGCTTATTATTGTAACTCTTTAGAACAACTTACTGGCTGTAGGGAATTCGTCGCCGCCATCAAGTATGTTTAAAGATGAACTGGTGAGTATTCTGAATGAATGAATGAGAATGAGCTATATGCTAAACTGTGGCACTGAACCTTGACATTAGCATTGCCTGCTTTAAACAAATGTTTGGATTCATTGTATGTCGTTATGAAGTATTGGTTGAAGTATTTTTATTTTACAAATGGATTTGTTTACTTTATATTAAGTATGTTTATATACACTATGGCAATTGGGTTACAGTAATATTGGTTTATTTGTTTGGAGTTTGTGCCGGTAATGCAACTTCAATATTGTGTTGATCTTAATGTTTATTATGTGTAGGTTGTATATCATTTATTGATTTATTTTGTAAGGATCTAGAGTTGGGTAATGAGAGTGATATTTGAGTGTGGATTGAGCTAAAAAAAATGTAATGCAAACCTTGTTCCAATTTGGCTCTTATTTACTGGTCCTGTTGTGTACTATAGGCCAGGCTCTTTCTCTCTGGTTGGAGATAATTGATGGTGAGCTAAATTTACTACAGTTGGGAGCCAATCATCTGAGCCACATCCACTGAACAGCCGCTCTGTTGGTCTGGTAGGTAGGTTATCTGCAGCCTGTCCCCCACACACTTCTCCATACATAGTTCCCACAGGCGAATTAATGTCACGTGACCTCCCCGTCATCTTTGAGGGCAAAACCGCTGTGTTTACCATAGGTGTTTACAAAGTTTATCAGAGAATGTTCGTTTTACAAATTACAATTTTTTATCTGTTTATATTGTTATGCAAATCATGAAAAGACAAAGTGAAATAGATTATAAAGAGACTATTACAACAAGACAGAGAGGTACAATGTGAAAATTTCATTCATAAATGGTGTGGATCCGTATGCAGTAACGAAGGAAGCACTGAGCAATGATTATGCAGCTTTGCCTCAGATACAGTATCTTCATGTGTACTATTATCTGGTATTGGTGAGGAGTTTTTACACGTGAGCATTTTCCGAGCCTAGAAATCACTGGAGGCGTACGATCAGATTGACGTGGGGTTGGTTTGGTGACGTTTGCTCAAGTGCAATCAATGGAAAAGTAACTTAACTTAGTCATCATAGCGAAGTAGTGTGATGCTAATCTGTCTATTAAAAAGCCATAGCCTGCACAACTTAATTCCTATGTTCCCCTTAAACAGTCACCGGTGCTTTCTGTGATATGCATGTACTTGCGGGCGTCATGGTTCGGTGCATGAATATTAAAATAAATAACTCGCATGCAATTTAATTAATGTAATGCGGAACTACATTATATGCGGGTTCTTTAGGGACATAATCTGAGATTGCAAATGCTGGGATATGAGATCAAACAGTGGAAACAATGTTTTGTATGTTTTTAATACCTCGTCATTTTGTTCATACAGGACATTATTCAAACTGCAATGTGTTAACTTATATTTGTTTACACTCGCAATAAAACACAACATTGTGCTTTTGTCAAACAAATTCTTGCGTGTTTTGAGTGAGTTTCTTTCCTGTTTATCCTCGCCAGCCATAATCTCCGTCGTTGTTCGGACAAAAGCTTAGTCTTCTCACATCCATGGAGTCTAATGACGGGTATAGTGTAAAATCCCGATTTAACTGAACCTCCGGCACGATTTTATCATCCATTGACCCAGCAGGAGATGACCATTTTCACTTTATAGCACGAAACTCATTTCACTTCGTTCAACTCGTATTGCTTCTTCTAATGTTTTGCCCTCAGCAATGGCGCCGGGTCGGCAAATGCCCGTATGTTGTGACGTCATGTGGGAACTATGTATAGACTTGCGCTTCAGTCCCTCATGCATTTTTTTTCATCTGATGAACAATAATCTGTGGATTAATCAACACAAACATTTATAAAAACCCTTGGGGGTTGTTGTGTGTCTTGACGGACGTTAACATCGTGGGAATAGTTTTTTCCCTTTTTGATTTTTGTTTTTTGTTTTGTATGTGCCATTTTTGTAATCTTCATCATTGTATCTGACTTGAACAATAACCACAAAAAGTGCACTTAACTATAACTGATTCAACTGCAATCTGTCAATATTTTGAGTTTTTTTCTATTTCTTTCCTTATATTTGGTTGCAATTATGTTTGTTTAATTATTTTTTCAATATATGGTCCCAGTACCAAAAGTAATTTCCTGTTTCTGTGTTGTTACTGACCACCAGCTCCTGTAGTCGAACTTTTGATTTAACTGAACTATTTAATTTAGTCTAGCTAATATTGATGACTGATTAATTTCGGCTAACACGACACCAAATGCATGTTACATGTACATTCTGTGAGTGAGTTCCAACCCTCTATGGTTGGGTTGAGAACATGCAGAACAGCCCCTATAGGTCTTAGCCTCTGGCCAAAAAATCATCTGATGACGCAAAATTCGTAATTTTTAGATTTTTTAGGATTTTTTACAGACAAAAAAAAGATAAATCTCTCGTCTTGGGGGATATGAAGTGGAAAGCACAGTAATGCCTCGTTCAGATTACACGTTTTTAGCCCGATTTTGGCACGATCTGTTTGACGTAGGTAGGGTGTCATGGGGATTTGTAAACGACAATGGCGTCGGGGCGCAAGATTTGATTCGTATCATTCTCGAATAGTGTGTCATAGTGGGAGACAACCTACGACGCGTCTGCGATACTTCACGACATCAGAGACACAAAGACTAGCATGTTTAATGTTTTTAATGGTCGTTCACGACGGTTTCAGTCACATGTATGAGGTTGACCAATAGGAGCACTTCTTTTCTGTACACAACTTTCAAAAATGGCGAAACGAAAAGAGACTATGGTGCTAACTTGAAAAATAAAAGTAAAAATATATAAGAAAACAATAGTTTACCTCAAGTTCTCTTTGGAGGATTGACAGCCCGTAGTGTCCTCTTCGAGCAGGGTTAAGTCTCACAATGGCCTTGACATACGCAATTCAACCAGTCCACACGCCACACCATGTATTTCTCACGCTGAAAAGGCAATGCCGAGCAATCCAAGGACGTGTCCATTGTCGGGTTTTCTTTCTTCTTTTTAAAATTTTTCTGAACACAGGACCGCCAATACAACACTCACCGCTTCATCCATTGTTTGTTTACGTTCGTTTCGGAAGTCACTCGCTAGTTTCGCTTTCTCGATGACATCACGCGCCGTTAAAGACGGCATGCGATGACTGATCAGGAAGCAACGTGTAGTCTGACATTGTGTCTTGTCCACGACACAACAATTTTAGCATTCAAAATCGCGTAATCTGACACAGTGACTATCATAACAGACAAAAAAAAAACATGTAATCTGAACCAGGCATAATTTGAAAATACTACAGGTTTTTTACTAATTCAAAGCTTAATGCTAATTCCTGAAATATCCCTTTAAGTGATACAAATTATTCACAGACTCTCTTTGAACTGATTCAAAAATACAATTTACTGTTTTGATTCTCACTCATTGTTATGGTCTTCTATGGAGCATAGAATCTCAGTTTTTCTATACAATGGAAGTCAGTATGCTCCTATGTTGTTTGGTTTCCAACATTCTTCACAATATCTCTTTTGCGTTCTGAAAGAAATGCACACTGGAAACATGAGGGTGAGTAAATTATGACATTTTTAATTTTTAGGTGAACTATTCCTTTAAATAGCATTTATGTGGTTAGTTATTTCAAAATATGAGTCGCTTGTATATAGTTTAGCAAACAGTTTCAAAGTTGATTCTAATGTCTTAGAATTTGCCAGAATAATCTTTTAAGGGAGAGGGATTTTTCTTTTTGTTACTCTTATTTCTGACGATATGGGTGGGCTTAGGGGAAAGGTGCAAGTATGCATTCTCATGACGCATTACCGAGGAAGAGATTGAGGACCCATCAAGCCATCAATAAAATGCACATCTTTCACATGTAGAAATACCAGACCATCCGTCACACAGCAGGCAGTCGAGGCTCATGTGCGCGTCCTCTAAACCAAATCACACAACCATACGGAACATGTGTTCTCAAAATGTGTGACATCTTACCCACACTGCACCTCAAAAAGAGCAAGATTTCAAAGGCCCACAGCGGCATTTATTGTGTCTACCTGGACTGTATATTTTTTGCAAAGCAGTTATGTTTTTATCACCTCGAGGAAAAGTTTAGACTGGTACAGTTCACGTCACACATAAACTCTTTGTTTAAGCTGTAAATGTGCAGAAGTAGGCCTATGTGTCCCATCATGTTACATGTGCTCTTTGTGATGATGGTGTGATGATTTAAAGCAGTCAGTGTTATTGAGATAACATCTTAAGTGAGTCAGTTGCCAGTCTGAGAATGATATAAACTGCTAGATTGTTGGGAAAGATTGTGCTAAATTTCCACAGATGACCACTACAACGTCTAAATATACCGGCATTAACCCACATTGTGTAACAGTGGAGATAAGAGATGATAATATAGCAGAGAAATGATACAAAACCGAGATAACGTAATGTTAGATGGCCACTTTCATTAATCCGATGCATCGTGGGTGACGGCAATGCTGATGCTTCCACTCACACCTCTAAAAATGCTTATCTAAGCAAAGTTTAAGATCAAAATGCCTCCATCTTGTTAATAGAGGCGTGAATTTAATCACAGTCTCTGAAAAAATTCCCTTATGGTCAGACTCTCACAGTTTCTCAGGTAACCTCTCTGATGTGCCAAAATGCAGCAAACAACACCTGCATCCGAAAGTATTTTGCCATGCTTCGTCGCTGCGATAGATACACCACCACTGAAAGAATGCAGGGACTTTCTCAAGAAAGAAATGACCAATCAGACATAAGGAAGTGCATGGAGACCTGGTTCCATCTGTCAAGTCCATGGCCGAGTCATGAACCCTCCTCTTCCTCATGCTTTGAGCAGTGAATGTGAGCTCTTGTAAAGATACCTGCTGAACTGCCACTCTGATTAATGCCTCCAGACATTTGACAGGCTTTGAAGATCTTTACACACATGCATACAGTGGGTCAGTGATGGAGGCCGTGTGGTGGCGTGATGCAATTTTGTTTCTGGGTGTCATAGCTGTCCTCATGTCCTGCGATTCTGTCTTACTTTCGCGATTGCCCCGATAGCAGTACGGGTGCAAAATAATTCAGGATCAAAGCAGAAAACACAACATGTAGAGATAAATACAGGCGGTGTTCTGTAGTGCTCAGTCAGCTGGATAAGACACATAAGTGGTTTAAAGGCAAAACACTGACAGAAACACATTACACGAAACCACAATCTCAGCGCTTTGTGGCAATTTCACTAATTGACTGAATCAATAATGACCATGCAGATTTTTAAGTAATACTGACCAATGCATGATTTGTGTAGCACAATGAGAAAAGCTGGTCTTGGAATAATATTATTAAAAATGGTAACAGAACATCAGCCATAAATGGGATACATATGCTAAAGCACTTTGGGAATGATAGAACAAACTCTCTTTCCTCAATAGGAGAGAAACCTCCGGGATTATTAAGACTTCCTATAGTTCATATTTGGCCTTGAAATGGTCTATAAACGGCCAAATGATGTCAAGCTGTGCTGGGGTATATTTTGAGCTGTTCATGAGCCGTTTTTGGTTGGATGCAAGTTTGGTAAAACGACATGCATGCAAGAGGAATGATTCATTTAAGGTACAAATGTCTAACGTTTTTATAATAAAATTTTTATATAATGTAGATTTAAAGGGATAGTTCACCAAAAGTAAAAATTCTGTCATGATTTACTCACCCTCAAGTTGTTTCAAACATGTATGAATTTTTTTCTTTAGCTGAACACAAAATAAGATATTTTGAAGAATGTCAGAAATCAAACACTTGATGGACCCCATTGACGTTTTCTTCCATCCTATGGAAATCAATAGGATCCATCAAGTGTTTGATTTCTGACATTCTTCTTTTGTGTTCAGCAGAAGAAAGGTCATACAAGTTTGGAACAATTTGAAGGTGAGTAAATGATGAACTATCACTTTAAATTAATCACATTATGAAATAAACGTTTTTCTCAAACACGTTGACCACAATTATTGGTACCCCTAGATTTTTTCACGAGTAAAATATTTCTATATTATATTACCATTAATGTTTACCTTTTTTTAGCACACCAGGGTGACTGAGAAACATGTTACTGTCCAGCCGAACTTCTTGTTTCACAGGAGTTTAAATATGAGGGAACAGAAAAGGCCAAATTCCCTGAATCACAAGGAGTAGAATCTTAAATAAAGTTCTGAGCCCGTATTCATAAAGATTCTAAGAATCCTCTCAGAAAACTCTTAATTTACTCTTAAATTTAACTTTTCACATAGGAGTCCTAGCTTAAGAGTGATTCTGGACCGATCTGAGAGCAACTCTGAGTAAGGAAAAAATAAAAACTTTTATCTTAGTGAGTAGGCGGGGTTGACCCGTTGCTATGTATGACACACTCTTTTGAAGACTGTGATTGGTTGGTGGTCCAAGAAGGGGAAAAAAAGAGCAAAAAAAGAGTTTACTCACATATACACACACACATTAGGTATTTGTTTGGCTTAGAGTGATAAAAAATGTTCCACTCTTTCTAATTACACTGATCGCTGTCTATTTAAGTGGTGGTTTGAATGTTGGTTTTAATAAAGCAAACATGGAATAAAAAACGAGAAATATGAGAAAGCCCAACTGGACAGAAGAACAGTGTTTGCTGTTAGCCCAAGTTAGTGGATGAACACTATCATGAAAGAAACAATTGGGCCGGGTGTCACGGCACGGAGCAAGAAGCAGACGTGGGAGCTTATAGCGCAAATGTTACCGCTTCATTCCCATGCTTGTGCGCATCAGGGAAGCCTGCTATATTCATAAATGTAGGGTTTTTTTGAGCCTGCAAGGTGGCATAATAAGAGGTTTTGAAAGTGCTGTAATGTTTGTGTGATCACTGTTTACAGAAGGCTTTTTGCATTTTCCCATTTGCCAAATATCTTAATGCAGTGATTAGGCTACTTTCATTTCTGGCGTTATGGCATTGCGCTGTGTCGGAGATATTAGCATGTCTCTAATAAGATCAGTCGCAAACATGATCCCTGCACGAATCTCGTTTATATATATATATATATATATATATATATATATATAGCCTATATATATATATATCGTCTATTAACTCACTGTCATCTATTGCAACACATTTCTTCTCCCTCTTCATCGTCTTTTCTGCCATTTTCTCCTCTGCTAAAGAAACTCTTTAGCCTCTTAAAAGTCCTCATCCGTACTCCTAACAATTTTGACCTTAAGACCTCTTTTAAGGGTTAAGATTCTTTCTGAATTACTTTTTTCTTTACTAGGAATTTTTCTTTAATTTTAAGAGTAAACGCCCACATTTCTAAGAATTTTCTTAGAATTTTGTCACTAGGAGCTACTTTTTGCATTAAGATTCTTTATGAATACGGGCCCTGATGTACATGAAAAGATTGTTGAGCATCACAAAATAGAAAGTAGCTGTAAGAAAATAAAGAATTGAAAATCCCCATTTTGACCATCACGGCAATGATTAAATTCCAATGAACTAAAGATGTAATGAATCTGCCAGGAACAGAACGTGTGTCTATATTGCCTTAATGGACGGTGAGGATGAACGTTTTAGTGTTTTAAATATATATATATATATATATATATATATATATATATTTTTTTTCTTTTTTTCAAGTGATAGTTCACCCAAAAATGAAAATTCTGTCAGATGTTGCCGTATATATACACTCTTAAAAGAAAAGGTTCTATATAGAACCTTAAAAGGTTCTAAAGCGCTACATATTTGGAACCCCTAAAATGCAATACATGAAAGATCACAAAAATTTAAGTATTGGGTTTAAAAATGTAATTAATGGATATACACGAAGAGTGCCATTTCAGTTTTCATCCTTCAAAAATCAGCATGATTAAAATGGGATATTAAGTTACTACAACAGTTTAATAAACAACAATTTAATTACAACTGCAAAATGTTGCAGAATAATGTAATCTATGAATGAATATTAGCCTATAAAGAACCTTTGTGCCAAAAGGGTACTCTTGTCATTATATTTTTTTTGCATAAAAGGTCCTTTGCAGTTGAGTAAAGAACCCTATGCTACATATATAGAACCCTTTTTTCTAAGAGTGTATATATATAGTAATATAATAAAAACTTCACAAATGAGAACAGTGCAGCACTGGAATAATCTTACCTGTTGTGTGTTGTTTAGTCATCGGTTACCAGTTTATCTTTGAAACAAGATTATAAAGTTTGTCTATACAAATACAGGCAGCCCTTGTTTATGTAACAGACCATTTTAAGAGGTGCATTCTCTTTATCAGAAATCCGATATTTACCAACAAACACTGCTTAGCTCTTCAGTTCATTGTTCATCTATGAGCTATTTTTCATGGATGTGTAAATACAAGGTCAAGATGTCTAACACTTTCTGAGAAATATAATTGTGCTTAACTGGTAGTTGGAACTAAACACAATTTAAAATATTTAGCATACAAATGAACCTGCTTTACCAGATAGGCCTATCAGTCCCTGACATTCATAGAATATTATGAATTGAGCAAAATAAAGCATTTCTTTATACATATTTACCACAAAACACATATTATACAAATGACCTAGTCTTGCTTTAAATTCTAAATTGAATCCGATTCTGTTGTGTTTCCATGTTTTATGGAGACTTTCCATAGAGGTAATGATTTTTATACTGTATTCTCTATTCCCTTATGCTAACACCCACCCAAAACTTTCTGCATTTAAAAAAACAACATAATTTAGTATTATCTATGGAAATAAAAAATGTCACCATGACAAGGATTTTGGATATTTCCATCCTTGTGCGGAGGAGACAAACACACAAAGATAGACAAATTAAGTAATTGAACAATACTGTATAAATAATTAAAAATAAATAAATGAATTATAAATACAATAAATATGCTAAATAAATTACACAACAATTATTATAATTAATTGGACTATACAGTGGTTGCAAATATGTTGTTTTTTTGCTTCCAGAAGCAGGTGTCAGTAATGTGACTGTGATCAAATATTTAATGTTTTACTAATGTAAAAGTATATATTTAGTTCTGTGTAATGGTAACTACCATCTTTGTGTCCTTGAGGGAAAGGCAAAGACTGCCCATGCTATAAGTGTTGCTTAAAGTCACTTTGGATGACCAAAACAGTACAGTCATGTCAGTTATTAAAGGAAAAATTATTAATTTTTTTTTCGCAGAATATAGTGTAATGTTGTTGGTCAGTCGATTTTCCATAGATTACCAAACTACCACTGTATCAGTTAAGAAATAGCTATAAATGTATTTATTTAATACATTTAAATTGAAATATACACAATCTGGTATTTTGCGTGAGCAGAATTTTGCCTAATGTAACTATACTGTGAATGTATGAAGAGTTCAGATGCAAAAGCCTCTAAGTGCCATTTGAATTTTTCTTCTAAAATGATCATTTTTATCAAGCTTGTATATTTAAGTTCAGTAATTTCACTTAAATGGCAATGAAGATTACCTATTAATTGTCATTAACTTAAATATGAACTGAAGCTTAAATATACAAGCTTGATAAAAATGGTCATTTTAAAAGAAAATTTCAAATGGCACTTAGAGCTTTTGCATCTGAACTCTTTCATATTCTATTGATTGAATTCAATTGTTTTTTTCATTTATCATGTTTTTTTTATGTGTTTTTGTTCATTTGTTGCCACTTTCTTTGTTCCTTTTTTGTTCCTGTTTGCCAACTCATTCCTCAAACACAAAATAAAATACAGATTTTACTTAACATCTGCTTCAGTTATAGTCACAGTAGCCTAGGTTCAAGGACACTGAAAAAAGAGACCTATTTATGAATTTTATACAAGCAAACACATCTAGCATATCTCAGAGATACATTGTATAGAATTGCCGTTGACATGACAACTTATCTCTTTGGCAATGAGCTGAAGAGGCTTGTTACATGCTTCTGTGACACTTCCAATCAGCACTAGCACTAAAGTGATACACGAAAGACAAGGAGGCAGAGGCCCAGCCCAGTCACTTTGCCTGGGCGCATTCATCAGCAGAAACCGCATCATGCTTTATTCCAATAAAGCCTCGTGAAACAAGAGCTGATTTCTTGCTAAATTCCAACATTAGTCACAGGTCCATATTTCAGGATTAGCAAAGTCTATGGGGAGTAATTGTTGCCCTAGGAACGATGAGGCCTGCCCGAGTAACAGAACCACTCATTTTAAAGACTTTTGTTTAGACATTGCTTTTTTAAAAAAAAAAGAGACAGAAAAGTACTGTATATGCTCCCGGATCAACGGCCACAAATTCCAGTCTTTGTAGCTGTCAGTGAAACCTTGTGAGTGATGCCTGAGGGGCAAAAAAAAAGGAGATTTTCACTAGGTAAAGAGGTTTCAGCATATGTTAGAGTTGTCTAATGGTTACCTTGCAAAGGCTAAATAGTTACCAAAGTACTTGGAAAGATCCAATTTCACAAGTTTATATGAGGAGGATCAAGACGAAGAGCTTTCATCATAAAAAGCACTTAAGGTTCGTGCTGATATTCGATAGAACTTAATCACTGTTTAGAAGAAAATGGCGCCTGTCTAAGCACTCTTGGATTGGATTCCTTCATTTCAATGAGTGGATTGTGATTTCTTAGGGGACTTGCATTGACTCGTATATGATCCCCAAAACATTCCAGATCACTCGTTCATTCATCCGTTTTCAGCACTGTGCTAATGCTCAATGAGTCTCTTGAGACTGTCTTTATTAGTAAATCCGCATTAGCATTTTAGGCCCATCCACGCTGACATGCTATACTTTACTGCTTTATATACTCTATAGCCTAAATCATATTCATTTTCTCCATAATATTTAGTCAACCCATCTTCTGTAGATTAAAGGGATAGTTCACTTTGAAATTAATTTTTTATATGTTTTAGCTTACCTCAAAGGGCATCCAAGATGTAGGTGTCTTTGTTTCCACAGTATTGTCAGTTTTGTTATATTTAGGTCAAACTGTTCTTGTCTGTCAGTCATATAATGGAGATTTATGGGGTCCACCTTAAAGAGCATGCACAGAGAAGTCCAAATTAAACATGATTTAATGACTCGTAAATGTAAGTACACATTGATGGCCTGAAGACACGAAACGAGCGGTTTGTGTGAGAAAACGAACCGCAGTCTCATCCCAATAAGTTTCAACCCAAATCAACTGACGCCTTTGACCATACGTTAACATCCGCCTTAGGTACCCTTAAACGTCGGTCAGATGACGTTCTCTAATCCTTAACCCTACCCAGACCTAAACCTACCCCGTCACCTAACTGACATTAAAGGTAAAGCATCAGTTGTATGACGGCCCGGGATCGTCGTAACACAGTCTCATCCCAAGACGTCATATAACTGACGTCTTGGACGTATTCTGACCATACGTCAATATCCGCCTTATTAGGGTACACTTAAACGTTGGTTATATGACGATCCTGAGACGCCATGCAACTGATGCTTTACCTTTAACGTCAGTTAGCTGACGGGTTGGGTTTAGGGTTAGGTTTAGGTCTAGGGGTAGAGTTAGGATCCCATAACGTCATCTACTGATGTTTGAGGGGCCCTGAAAAGGCGGATGTTGAGGTATGGTCAAAAGAGTGCCAAGATGTCAGTTATATGACGTCTTAGGATGAGACTGCACTGGATCGTCATATAACCGACGTTGTAAGGGTACCCTAAAAAGGCGTATGGTCCATTATTGATGTATGGTCAAAAGCATCAGTTGTATGACGTCTTGGGATGAGACTGTTGCGTATTTATATTGTTTTTATCTCTTGTAACCACAGCCACGTCTTTTGTTACCACATTTACTGGGGGTGCAATAATCTGACCACAAAGATGTAATTACAGAGATCAATTACTGCTGTAATTACATGCAGGTTTTTTTTTTTTTTTTTTAATAGAACAATGTAAAAACGTGTATTGAACACAATAAGTGCATTCATTGTATCAAATCATTAATTTAAATGTTAGCACATAGTAGTAAAGTTAAAGTATATAAAGTGGGACTAAAAGAATTGCAACCAAACATAGTAAAATAATCACTTGGATCAGTGACTGGGAAACAACAAGTCAGCGCAACCCTAAATTTGATGTATGTGACAACTTGTGACTCAGATGGGAAATAAAAGTAATGTGTGTGACAGGGCCGATATGATTAATGATAAAATCTTGACAGCGTAAACTTTGAATCAGACATCTGTAGAGAGCAAGATCTGTGGTTATCAGACAATCGGGGGAAGTTTCTCTTTGTGTTAGTGGCACACTTTCCAGGTGAAGTTGAGACTTGTAGAGCGCCACGGCCATTGAAACCTCACAAGGACTGTTTGGAGTTTGGACACTTGAGATCTTGCTGTGAGGGGATGTTGCTGCTTGGTAAAAGGAGAGGAAAAGATAATCAGCTTGAGCAGGATGAGGAAGCAACAATGTTTCAGTTTGTGACTTCAGTGGATTTGACCTTGACAGCATGTTCAGGCGACCGTTTAAAAGAAGTCTTATCCAAAGAAAAAGGTTGCTTTTTATCTTGATGTTCTCAATCACAGTTTACAATTTCAACAGATCGTTAAAATACTAATTATACTATAAGTTACTAGTTACTATATTCTAGAAACTACAAAAGAAACTCTAGAAAATCAAAAGGCAAAGTGATTTTAACACTGTACATATATGTAGGCCTAGTGTAAATTTACAGTATATTGCCGAGTTTTTACATTACATGCTTCTGCTTGTTTTTTTTACATTAATTATACTATTATATTATATTATTATACATACTTTGGCAGTTCAATAATTATTTCCAATTACATGATGACTGTATTGAATAAATAGTTGCTGATTGTTTATCTATTTGTGTCAATGATAACAAGCACTCAGCCCTATAGTTATAAATTATAATATTGCGACATATGCATTAAAAATGGTAAAATTTTAAAGGTAATAATTTAGTCAAAAACATTATTCAACATCAACCTAAATTATTCAGTGATGTGTATGATCAGACATATGAGTACAACACTAACCATTTACACTATTATGCAACAATGTAAAGCGTTTTTAAGACATTACATTACTGTAAAATATTATTTTAAGTATTATTTTCAATAACACACTAATTAGCGAATGTTTCAAATTATTCCTACAGTAAGACATTGGCTGATGCATCATATTCCTCCTAAACATACTAAACTTGTATCTAAATATGTTACAATTTAAAAAATAAATCCTTGTTCTTAAGGAGGCATCTTCCGCATCCTATACCCTATATGATACATTTTTTTTTTTCATCAGACTTATTCAGGGTACAGTTCAGTATGATATTTGATATCTCTTTATATTAAGTTACAACACATGTTGCAGTATTTGTGTCCATTTTAATCATCAATATGTGTCAACCCAACTTACCTTTGAATGTTCTCTGAACTTTCAGAAACAGTTCATTAAAACATCCAACTAAAATGTTTCAGGAAAAAAAAATGTTCCATGAACAATGTATAAATAAAATCCTTGTGCTAACATCTAGACTATATATGGCCAACTTTATTTAAAGGGTCCTTATGTTATTACAGTGTAATTTACATGTAAGTACTGAGTAATAATAACTAACACTTGTAGTTGTGTAGTAACTTGAGTAATTGCTGTATACACTCTAAAAAATGCTGGAATATTTCAACCCAAAGTTGGGTCAAATATGGACAAACAGTTGAAAGTAAAAGTTGAAGTTGGGTTAAATTTTAAATTACATTTTTGACCCAACATTTGGTTTTGTCCATTTACCCAATTTTGGGTTAAAACAACCCAGCATTGTTTAGAGTGTAATACTTTATTATGTGTGAATTTTTATTGTTGGGTAAATTTTGGATTTGTTTATTTTGCTATTAGTTTTATGTATCCATTTTACTTTTGAGCACTTTGGTCGACTTAAATTTGCTAAATCAATGAAACTATACTAACTAGACTAAACAATTGAATTTGGGTTTGATTTAGGGTTTGTTGAAATGTAATCATGAATCATAGTTCTAATGTGTAACATTCCCTGTTAGCTTGGAAAAATTCTGCAGTGCAAATCATTTAGATTCATAAAGCAGTGCTGTAACCTTTAATTAATCTCTTCTTTATAAATAAAAATGCTTAGCATTAGTATTCATGCCATGGGGGTTAGAGTTTTTTTGTAAGTTGTTCACAATTATTATTTTTATTATTTTATTTTTTGTTCTCATTGTCAGTAAATTTTTTGTAAATAAATCAAACGCATGTATGTTTTACTGTAAATCTGTAAGATGAACAGTATTTCCAGGGCAGCTGCCCCTCAATGGAAACTGGTTGTAAAAGGTGACACCTGGTTTCAAAAAACAAGTGGTCCGATTCCCAACTTGTGCAAAATAATAAAACCATTCTGACACAAAAAGTTATCATATACTCTTCATCATAAATGCATGAGAGTTTCTGAGTTCAGGCATGGTGCGCTATGGCTATATCTGTAAGAAAAGGCCATTGGTTTACTGAAGGCCAATGCATTGGCAAGTAAAAAAAGATGACTCACTCATATGTGACGCATAATTCAATTAATTTCAATAAAAGAATATAATGCACCACACTGTTTTCATTTGTAGACATATTTAAAGATCACGGCTGAGTGCATTTTCAAGTTGGCCCAAGCATAATATTTGTAACAACCCGCACTGGATCAACAAGTTGTTTCTATGCTGGCTATATATAGCGTTAAGTGCTGGGTAGAGCTATGCAGTTCATTGTGATTTTCTTTTTTTTTTTTGTACAAAAAATAAAAAGAGAATTATGTGCTAGCTAGTGCCAACCTGTCCACCCTTCACAGGAGAGAGTACTGTTGAAACAACAACACCCTCTTGAAACAAATTCGGCATATGACTGATATGAGTGATTTGTGTTTCTCAAAGGAAGGTGTTGCAAAGTTAATACTTCTCTACCGCATTCTGATGATTGACAGACTTGAATAGAGTTCAAATTCTGTGCTTCATTTGTTGACCTAAATACAAGCTGTGGGTACACCTGTGTAGTTTATCATTAGTGTTTCATCTGATCTAAACTATGTTTCTTTGCGGTTGGTTGCTTACATAAAGAATATAATAATGGGGTATTTTGAATGTTTGGAGATTATAAATTCTTTGAGCCTCTGTTACTATTTGATTGAAATGTACTTCCTTATATTTGAAACACACTGATGCCTCTTAAAGAACAAGGCTTTATTTTTTAAATTGTAACATCTTTAGATACAAGTTTAGCATGTTTACACTCAATTAATTCATTTTAATTTGTCAACAGGTTCCACATAACTGGATTACATTAAACAAACATAATTTGTTCATGTAACTTCAACATAATAGAATGATGTAATTTTAAATTACCCAATTTAAGTAGTCTCAAACGTGAATTTTTAAAGGCTTCCTGACATGATTCAAAGGCATTTTATTATATTCATTCATCCATTTATATTTCATTTGATTCAGTGACATTTAATTAAATTGATAGACTTTAGCTAGCTATTTGCTTGCAGAAGCACATATTAGCATCTTGAATGCTAAAATTTACATGCTCCTTCATTCAAAGCAATTGAAAATAATGAAATCAGTCGAACAGCCAAACAAAATGCTCCACTCTCTCCACAATGGTAACCCACTGTAATTTAAATGGTTTAATAATTCCAATATAATTTAACATTAAACACTATTACACACTATCAAGTCTTCCCCTTTTCTAAATTTCTCAAAAAACATAAAATAACACGTCATTTTAACATTTATTCTCTCTTAATTCAACCATATGCAAAGCATGCTGGGAACTAAAAGCACTGCCCAATTTCAATTAAGGCAACACAAATCAATCATGTAATCCAACACAAACGGATTAAGTAAACTTAAGTTGTTCGTAGATTCAAGCAGATTGAACACAATAAAATTAAGTTCGGGCAAAATGGCAGTTGGCTCGCACTATACTGCCACCTCTGAATGTACACTTTTTTTACTTAACATAAATGGTTTGTTTTTAGACAACACATTAGGATTTTGTACTGTCAAGTTGAGACACAATTACATAGACCTTAAAAGAAAAAAACATGTAAAGTCAAAAAACACAATTATTATAAGTAAACTATATATAAATATATTATGTAAAGTGCACAACCTCCCTAGTTCATTTTTTTGAGTGTAGGAGGAATATGATGCATCAGCCAATGTGTTTCTGTAGGAAATAATTTGAAACATTTGCTAATTATAATTAAAAGAAATGGTAAGAAATGCTAATTAAAAGAGTGGTTAAATCCCCGCCCCGAATAAACTTATACAGAAATTATACTAGAAGTTTTAATGAAACTTCATGGCAATATTAAGTATTAACCCCATTAATTAAAGTATTTAAAAATAATAGAAGACAAAAAAAACCTTCAACATAATATAATATCTTAAATTTCCAGAGACATAAAAATTAGATCAGTTAAAGTTTCAACTGACGTAAATCTTACAAATGTTGATATTCAGATGAAATGACACAATAATAGCAAAGCCATTTAGCAAAAGTGCTGAGATGAGATGATTTTGTCTAATCTATGGATGGTGGTGTTGGTGGGATCTTACCCCAACCTACCCAACTAGTTGTTGCAGGTGAGAGTTTGCTAAGGCCTTATGTCAAATGCCATTCACCTGAGGACTTCTCTTTTAGCAACAAGTCATCACGAGCATAAAATAAGGTGAAAAAGTTACATACACACCCGTCCTGTACAACAACAAAAAAACCTCATTGTGTTTCCAGCGGTGAAAAATGAAAACAAAGATTTGCCTTGTGAATGCTAACGTGAGAGGGCAGGGACGTACGAAATGGTGTGTATGTACATAGGAATCAGAAATTAATTACAGATGGGGCAGCTGTCATTCTGCCAATGGCAGCTCAACAAAGCTGAGCGAAATGCCTGAACCGTGAGTTGAGAGGGGTGAACACTTAACTTATTCACTGCGCCTTCATGTGGCATCTGAGCTTCTGTCAGAAAAAGACAAGCACTGTTATGTCTACAGTCAATTGAGAGGCAATTACGTGAGACTAATCTGTCATTACCACTAAAACGAACTAAGCCCAGGGACATTGTATCAAATCACATGTGTCTGTCGATATAAACCCATTGCATACCAACGAGCACAGAGCTTGTGTGCTCAGGCATAGCATGAAAGAGGGAAAAGGTCGATGTTTACTGTATGTGGCATGCGAAAGGTCCGACCAGCTCAAGTTGTTTGTGATACGACAGATCTGCATTCTGTCATCCTCCTTTCAGAGAGGTTTTGGTTTACTCGTCACCAGGGCGCAATCGTTCATTAATTGTCGTTTTCTGGCATCCATTTGGTGCCTTGATGATTCAATAGACTCCTTTATGGCCGCTGGAGTCAGCGTTTGGCCCCTGAGAATATGAGATTGACAAATTCAAGATAGAAAGTCAGGCTAAAACAGTTTCTCACATACCACAAGCTTCATGTCATCCTAAAGTGTTTTGAAAACCTGAGATCTCCACTGATATGACTAGCTAATGCACGAAGCTCCTCCTCTAACGGCCTGTATTCATTACATGGTTCGGAACGGCCAAAGACACTGACCAGTCCTGTGCCATCGTACTCTCTGAAAACAATATGTTAATCCAGCAGAAGTCCTCAGAGGGCCGGACAGGAGGTGTAATTGCTTTTGTGCATATGTGTCTGTGAGTTTGACGCAGCAGATGTTCAAGAAAGATATTACACAGATCTTTATGTTTTAATTTCTATAGCGTGTGTGCTGAGTCTGCTGGTATTTTAACGTTTACTGTCTCCCTGGTTCACACACACACACACTTGACACTGAGGGTGCGAGAATAAAGTAATCCCAGATGCTGTTTGGTCGTTGGTGGTAGTCAGGTATTTTGCTGACATCATCCCTCAAAGAGTTGAAAGTATTCAGTGTGACAAGTTAAAAACACATTGTGAGGTTAAATTGCCAGGCTCATCTTCATTTGAAAGCAAGACAGAGAAGCCAACACACTCTTTTCAGGGCTCCAGACTAAAGAAAACTACTAGAAAAAAAAAGTAGACAGTTCTCTTTTTCAGTAGACAAATTACAGAATCACTCAATAAAAGCAGATGTTCAAAAGCAATTTAGTTATTTCTGAAGCTTGCATTAAAGGGATCCTACATGTATTTGTGTTATCATTCCGTTTTGCAAGAATATGTTTTGAAAATATTGTGGTTCCAAAATGTTGCCATTCCAATCAAAGTTCAACAACAATTATCGACATAACTACTTATCCATGTTTCAAAACAAGGTCAGTAGTTATTCATGAATCTTTTTGATAAACTTATTAAAAACATGAACACAAGAGTTATTTGTTTGTGAAACGGACATCACGGCTCATGCTATATCCACGACTTTTGCTAATGGCAACTATATCTATTAAAAATTATTGTTAAAGCTACACTGTGTAACTCCTTTAGTTTATTCTTAGCTAAAAACACTCAGTTCTTTCAAAAATATAATGTGCTCATTAATGTAAATTTACTTCGTTCAAGTAGTATTCTACGTGAGTGTATAATATGCCATTGAAAATAAATATGGGTACACTCTTGGAAAAAAGGTACAAAAGCTGTCACTGGGGCTGTACCTTTTCAAAAGGTAAACTGTTGTCCATTTTAGGTGCTAATTTGTACATTTTAAGTGTTAATATGTACATTTTAGGTACTAATATGTCCATTCCAGGAGCTAATATGTCCATTTTAGAGTCCTAATATGTAGATTTTAGGTGGTAATATGTACATTTTAGGTGCTAATATGTCCATTTTAGGTAGTAATATGTCCATTTCATGAGCTAATATGTCCATTTTAGCTGTTTAATATGTACATTTTAGGTGCCAATATATACATTTTAGGTGGTAATGTCCATTTCATGAGCTAATATGTCCATTTTAGGTGGTAATATGTACATTTTAGGTGCTAATATGTACATTTAGGTGGTAATATGTACATTTCATGAGCTAATATGTCCACTTTAAGTGGTAATATGTACATTTCAGGTGCTAATATGTACATTTCAGGTGCTAATATGTACCACTAAGGTACCAATATGCAGCCTTTGGGTACAAAAGTGTACCTTTTGAAAGGTACAGCCCCAGTGACCGCTTTTGTACCTTTTTTACTGAGAGTGTAAGGGTTCTAATGTCGGTTGCCATGTTGCCCCTCCATCTTGTAAGTACATTAGCCAAAGAGGGACATAACCGTTAATTCAAAGCTTCGCCTTTCAGCGTTTACGTTTGAGTTAACACTCATGGACGAGGTCGAACTGGAAGCCATGTTAATCTTGGACTACATTGGCCACCGATAGGAGTTAAAACCAAATCGGAATTGAGAGGAACAGAAACTAATTTTCACTGGATGGTCATATACATTTTCACCACTAGATGGGGTAAAAATCACACAGTGTAGCTTTAATAATTTATTATTGTTAAAATTATTTTGAGACCACTTTGCCACAGTATTGAACAGATTCTGTCATCATTTACTCACCCTCATGTCATTACAATTCTGGATGTTTTACTTTCTTCACTGAAAAACACAAGATAAATGGTGACCATTGGCTTCCACAGTACAAAATAATAAAACAAACTGGTTTTTAAAATATCTTCTTTTATGTTCAACTCAATAATAATAATAATAATAATAATAAAAAACATTCAGGTTTTAAAATGACATAGGGTAAAAAAATGATGACCGAAAAGTGAAATTTTTAGGTTTCTACAACTTTGAATTTAACTTTTGCTCGCCTCATCAGTCTTCTCTCTCTCGCAGATGTTTGACTATCAGAAAATCACTTTAAACCTGAGTGTAGGCCAAACCTATCTGATTCTCAGTCCTATTAAACCCAGCCAACATGTTAAGTGTTAAGTTTTAGTGCAGTCTCAATCCCGATAGTAATGTGTCTTAGTTTAGCAGATGTCACGCAGGTAAAGATGATGAATAGACAGCAGAGGATAATAGTGAGTGGCAGAACACCTGCAACAAAGGCAACTACAAAGAGTTCTCACTGACAGCGCTTCCTTCCCCCCAGTCTCCATCAGTGACCCCTCTGGAATCTGGCACCATCTTGGAAAAAGATTTCCAGCACTGCTCTTTATCAGATGCTGGTCCCAAGAGCCCGTTAAAAGTCCGGGCTTTGCAAATCGAGCAGTGCTGCGGCGAAATTAAAGGGTCAAGTGATGGAAGGTGTCCCACACCTGCTGCGAAATCTGGTTGAGTTAAATTTTTGTATGGGATGACAGAGGAGCAAATAAACACTGGCCAGAATGTACGGGATAAAAAGAGAAAGATGTAGCCAACTGGCCAAGAGGGATCTTTAAGAAACCGTTTATTATGGACAAAATAGACACTAGCCTTCTTGCATTGAAGAAGTCAAATTTAGAGGTGCTTGACAGAGGTTTATTTTCACAAGAGATGACATGGTGTCTGTGGATGATAAAAAAAATAACTGCATTAGGTCGGCACAACCCGGAAAACAATACAGCCTAGAACCATTGGAACATGACACAGAGTATATTCAAACCTTTAAGATATCCTCCATAACTGATATTTGTTTTAGGCATAATGGGTGTCAATAACACAAGATTCGCAAGTGTAATGGCTGGCGACAAACCCCGGCCGTGTGGCTTCATTTAAATACGAAAGGCTTAATAAGGAAAGTTATCCACCTGGGACGATGAGAATACCAGCAGCACCACGTGCAAAACAAACAAGCACTCGCAACAGATGTCACATGTAAAACTAAATATAACGTGCCTTTGGTTGGGTCACACCTGGAAAACACAGGCAATTAGCCAAAGTAGCCCATGAAAGCCATCCAGTCGATGAAATATAAACTAAATATATAAATATATATAGCTGTGGCCACTGTGCAAACACGGAGCGTGAATGCCAATACCGCCGTCGCGACTGTAATAACCGATGTGTTCATACGACCGCCCACAAGAGCCAAAATTGTCTTTTTGTGAATACATTACGCTGTTAAAACACTTGGGCTTTTTTGTGATGTACATGGGATTGTTATTATAAGCCACATTTCCATAAAGAAAAAGCCTATTGTTGTGCTCATTTGAACTAGTTCAAAGGCATGTTTGAGATCTAATCCCTTGGCATTTAGCTGCTAAGTGTTATTTAACCTATTTGACTAATTCAAATCTGAATAGTGAGAGATCACCTGACTGTAGGCTACTATAGGATCAAGTGCAGGTTCAGCGACGCAGATTTGAACAGTGGGCAAATTTCATGGTGGGCAGCCAGAGGACGTCATGGTTTTAAGGCAAATTGATTTCGAAACCACTGTCCACTGTCATTTTCCATGTCAAATGAATGCTGGTCTGGCCTTTCCTGGCCAGTGAACCTAAAGTGGTGACACTAACCATTCAGGTTATTTGGAGGCTTTATTTGGATGAATTTACATTCAGTACCCTCGCACACATCCTTTTTAGAAAATGGCAAGAAATAAAGGATTACTGAGGAAAGGAAGCAGAGACAGAGCCAAAACCAGATACTTTGTTTACCTGTCCAAAGGCTATTCAAATACAACCTTTAGTTTGGGCCTTGCAGTCGCAACAAGATTGGATTTATTTGACTGATTCTGGCTTTTGTTGATCAAGAATTGAGGAAATCCAACAATAGAATAGTGTATTGAGCTAAACTGTCAAGCATCACCGTAAATAACAATATTATTCCCCTAAAAGGATCACATTATGGTACATTAGGTAACACTTCATTTGAAGGGGTGTCATAAGACTGACACACTGTCATAAACATGACATAACACCTGTCATGAACATGAAGGAGTCTTATGAATGTTTATGACTGTTGTCATGAAGTGTCATTCTGTAAATTATGACACTTTTAATGCAAAGTTGACCTTGTTTAAAATGTCTTTGTTATGACAACTTGACATTAAAAAAGACAAAAATGTCTTATGACAACTTAACATTAAAAAAGACAAAAATGTCTTGATTATGACAACTTGACATTAAAATCATAACTAGTCCAACATCCACTTTACTTGAGGTAAGGGAAAATATTAATAACACTGATGTTATTATTAATAAAAATAAAGTTAATAAATATTAATACAAATATTAATAACACTGACGTTATCTTTTATAACTAGTACAATGTGTTCCACTTTACTTGAGCAGGACAAGTTATAATGGTTATAATGGTTGTTATAATGGTGTCATGTCAACCAAAGTTAAAACCAACCATAACATTTGACAGGGTAATGTAATGTTAACATAAAGCTAAACTTCTTTAAGTTTGATAATTAGACCTGTTATGACATATTTGTGACAGGTTATGATTTCTTGGTTAATGTCAAGTTGTCATAATCAAGACATTTTTGTCTTTGTTAATGTCAACTTATCATAACAAAGATATATAGATATACATTATCAAGTTTGCATTAAAAGTGTCATAATTTACCAAATGACACTTAATGACAACAGTCATAAACATTCATAAAGACTCCTTCATGTTTAGGTGTTATGTCATGTTTATGACAGTGTCATGCTAGTCTTATGCACACCCCTTCACATAAAGTGTTACCATACATTACATTTTATATTCTTTGTGATTGGTTATTTATGTGTTAGGTAACACAAGAATTACAAATAAGTCAAAAACCAACCTACAAATCTGTAGCATGTTATAAAACATTTGGAAAAATATAAATTATGCTTTACTTGTTCACTTTTTTCCCTCTAAATTTAGTGTGTCTGGTTGTTAAAAACCCTGAATCATATTCTGTGCTTTCTAGGTGTGAGCAGTGGACATAAAATCTACACCTGTGTGACAAAAAGTCATTTATTTTACCATGCGGTTAGTATCTGACTTGATAAGAGAAACAACCACAAGAATACAATCTGTCATTCCAACACTGAGGTCACATTCAACAACATGCCTATCTCACCTGATAGCATCAGCCAGGTGTCAGAGAGAGCTGACGGCCGATAAGGTTACACTGCAACACAAATTTCGTTTTGTCTGTTGTTACAATTTGTAAATACATGATTACTAGCCAAAAAGACAAATGTATCATTTCAGAACATTTGAGATATTTTAATTGATTTAAGAAGCAGTTATTTAAATTAAAAACAAATAATCTAACCTAAATACTAATATTCTTAGATTAAATGCCATATCCCCCCAATAAATAAATAAATAAATAAATAAATAAATAAATAAATAAATAAATAAATAAAATGTTTAAGTTTGACTTTTTATAATAGTGAAGCATTCCAGATTACAATGTTTATTTAATCATATAACTTATACCTGTTTGTAATAATACTAATAATTATAATTTGTTACATTTATATGGCACTTTTCTGGGTGCTCATTTTAGAAGTGCTCCTCTGCAAACACTTACGATAATTGAGAACAATACAACCTTCTTGATTCATTGGCATTTATGTTAAACAGTAAATCAACTTTCAAAAACAAACAAACGAACCTACAAAAACCCTCCAATAAAGATACAAACTATTTCCATTCAGAACAATAGAATGCAAACTGATTTGCATAAGTCCCTCAGGTACAACTGAGAGCCAAATTGACTCTCCTTTCTTTCTTTCTTTCTTTCTTTCTTTCTTTCTTTCTTTCTTTCTTTCTTTCTTTCTTTCTTCTCTTTCTTCTTCTCTTTCTTTCTTTCTTTCTTTCTTTCTTTCTTCTTTCTTTCTTCTTTCTTTCTTTCTTTCTTTCTTTCTTTCTTTCTTTCTTTCTTTCTTTCTTTCTTTCTTTCTTTCTTTCTTTCTTTCTTTCTTTCTTTCTTTCTTTCTTTCTTTCTTTCTTTCTTTCTTTCTTTCTTTCTTTCTTTCTTTCTTTCTTTCTTTCTTTCTTTCTTTCTTTCTTTCTTTCTTTCTTTCTTTCTTTTTCTTTCTTTCTTTCTTTCTTTCTTTCTTTCTTTCTTTCTTTTCTTTCTTTCTTTCTTTCTTTCTTTCTTTTTTTCTTTCTTTCTTTCTTTCTTTCTTTCTTTCTTTCTTTCTTTCTTTCTTTCTTTCTTTCTTTCTTCTTTCTTTCTTGCAAATTGTGTATCTTGGCAACATAAATTTACACAATTGTGTATATTTTTTATGGAACAGTATAGTTTTATTTAAATATGCATTTACCCATTATAAAAAAACAACATGATTATTTTTGTGGTAATGCTTCCTTTTACAGTACAGTACTTACAGTGTACTTATAGTGTACTTACCTAGAAAGTACTGGCTAATATAAGGTAAGTACATGGAACAGGGGTAGGTTTAGGGGTAGGTTCAGGGTTAGTACTAGTTATTACCCAGTAATTGTAGTTACTGAAATAAGTACATACTATTTACATTGGTAACTGGATTGTAAAAGGAAGCGTTACCATTTTTGCTAACATTTTCTCTCAATGCTGGAACAAGTTCCCAATCAGAACATTGGCTCTGAAAAAAATGAAGACAACAAATGTATGAAAAGCTTCAGAAAAGCGTAACATTTAAGCAGCCCACTAAACAGCAGTGTAATACTGCACTAATACTGTTGTTTTTAGAGCATTGTGGTTTAACCCTTATCTCTCAAGCACTCAACACCACTTGTATCTGTACATGTAGAACTGTATTCTTAATGTCATTTGAGGTTTACAACTTTTCTCTACTTTCCTGTCTGCACAAGTAGGCCTACATCCAATTACTTTTCTTTAAGATGCTATATAAAAACATTTGCCATGAACGTAAATTTAGATTAATATCAAGACTATATTTTAGCTTAGATGAAACCAACAGTTTAATAGCACTGTTGCTTTATCTAATGACATTACATCAATTCTGAAAACGATTAAAAATAGGTCGTTTAATTTGCATATTTGTGTGCACTATTGCACAGTAATTATGAAGGATGGAATTTAGTAAATTGATTAGCAATTAATTCACTAATTAACTGATTTCATAAATGAGTTGCAATGTAGGCTAATCATTTCAACACATGAATTACCCTCTTAACACTATGAACGGACTGTTGAGTATTGACTAGCTGTATTTGCATGTGTAGCGCTTGAACCTCATTGAAATCTTGAGTACGGACTCCCTCGTGTGGTAACATTATAAAACTACAGCTTTATCACACTTTAAAGCCAGTGAATAAGTCAGAAGTCAATTTCCCTATAGACACCTGATGGACACACAGTCTAGGCCTACCTATATAATAATAATAATAATAATAATAATAATAATAATAATTAGAAATAAATAAATACATATAATAATAATAACATTTATGTAACAATATTAATTATATAGCCTACTTGACTGAGTGACAACTGCCCCAGCTGATATTATTGAATAATACTGTCCAAGAACTTCTAAAATGTCAAACACTGACACTAATTAAATATTCTACTTGTTTTTGATGGTGTTGGCTAGACACACTATAAAAAATATGATCGAATAAGTTATGACAACTTTTTTTTACATTGCTTCACCAAAATAGTAGTTTCAGTAATACAAGATTAAACTATTTTTTTAAAGTCTATTTAATGTCATTTAGGATTAAATTACTTAAAAATTCAAGTTGATTGTACTTAATGTTAATTTTTTTACGGTTCCTGAGTTATTAATTATTAATTTCTGAGCTGCCAAATTAGGACCAATAATTATTGTTACCGCTAATTTATGTATGATAGCCTATAAATTATCATTTATCACACTTGTTTTTAAATAAAACGCATTATTCAGCAAACAACAACATGCTTATGCAACCAATGCATGCAGTGTATGGAACCTGTGCTGCAAATCTCATCGGTAGTGTACCATTACAAATGAAAAAAAAAAAAAGAAAAAAAAATATTAAATCTTCTTTCAGATACTTGTGAACAACAACAGGCGTGAATACAATGTGTGATAGCGTGATTTGAAACGTGTACCCAAACGCCCTGGCGGACATGCGAAAGTTCCAGTACTTTTCGGCCCTGCGAAGTGAAAAGTGTAGATGAAAGGCCCCGCCCAAATATATCACAAAATGATCGATGTCTCCCTTAGCCAATCGCATGACAGAGACGACTGTATTTCCTGCGCTCTCAACGAATCAGAAATGACAAAACACTAAAACACACGAACTTCAACTTGTCAGCAAACAGAAGGGGAGGGGACCAACATATGGCAGTCATATTTCTGAAGCTGAAATAATGTGTTAGACGTTTTATTGTGTTGTTTACCTCGCAGAAGGTAATTGGGTTTAAATACTATTTGCTTGGACATTTATACTAATTCATATACGTCAGTGAGGAGCGTTTTTGCCATTTTTGCTGAAATGTAGCTGGCTAGCATGCTAATATTACTGTACTGTACAGACGGTTAGCGAGCTTATATTAGTCAGGGGGGCTTTTTACTGCGTAACGTTACTTGCTTTATAACTTTGACAATATAAAAGCAGGTGAATAAACTACTCCTCTAATATTGCAACATTTTGTAATGCCAGGAAACTGAAAATATGCTATAAATGTGCATCGGTAGTGCGCTGTGATGGTAAGCTCCCAGAAAGTTTGAGATTTCAGGAAACTGCAATGGCGTGAGGGGGAGACAGTCATGACAGCAGGTCGAGGAAGCCATGATCAGTCCAGAGCAACTCTCTCCAAATAACACCCCTGCACCGGGCTATATGCTATATAATGTGCAAATCTTTCTTTTTCTTTTTTTTATTAGCGTTTTGCTTATAATTTTGCGGCCGGGTGACATTAACAAACTAATTAAGAGCTGCTTTGTTTTCTTATGTTTATAAAAATTTCGCCTTGGACATTAAAGATAGGCCTGCATGAGCGTATTTGTGCACTCAACAACAGGTTAATTGTTTATTCCTAGTTCTTCCGTTTGGGAAATTTTGTTTGAACGAATTCTAACCGTCCATAGATACGCGAATACTTAAATGTAAATTTAAATAGAGTGTGTAATTACACGTTAACGTGCCTTTACATGATACAAGTGTACCAATTATTTCACCGTGTGCATTCCCTTGCCCGCATCCATCCTGTTCATTTTCCGAACTGAAGCCCTGCTTGTGAGGGGGCGTGTCAAATGCCAGTGCGGAGTGCTTTTTAGCATTGTTATGCAAATGACGCTGGAATAACTCTTTAATACTCTCTATCTTTAAAATATGTTATTGTTGTTATTAATAACAACAATAATAATGATAAAGCAAGATTTGCAAAAAATAAAGTAACTTATTTAATAATATTTGATCAGGCGAATTAATAATAATAGTTTTTATAAATCAATATTAGAATATAAATGTAACGGTTTGGTCTGTTTAATTGGATAGTAACTCATATAGCAAGTATCAGTGTTGCCACAGTCATGGAAAACCTGTAAAAATCAATAATTTTCAAAATGCTTTTTCCAGGGCAGGCAAATAAATAAACAAAACCGATGAAATTTCATTAGAAAGTATGAACCCTGAAATATCATAAAACTGCTGCATACATTTCCTCAGTATTATGATTATAGGCTATTTAATGATGCAATAAACCACAACAAACTGTAATGCGTAGCCTTTCTTGGCTTATTACTTTTTCTTAATGATACAAGACTACATTGAAGAGTTCAGATGCAAAAGCCTCTAAGTGACATTTTTATCAAGCTTGTATATTTAAGTTCAGTAATTTCACTTAAATGGCAATGAAGATTACCTATTAATTGTCATTTATGTGAAATTACTGAACTTAAATATACAAGCTTGATAAAAATGGTCATTTTAGAAGAAAATTTCAAATGGCATTTAGAGGCCTTTGCATCTGAACTCTTCATATGTTATGCATAGTTCCATATATTCATTTGAATAAACTGTTCTTCTGTTTACTTTTATTACATTTGATAATTAAATTAATTAAGCCTAACTATAGCTTTGAACCCCTCTCCCAGATTCCCAGCTGACAGATGTCCACCCCCAGTGAGCCACCAGTTGGGATGTCCCATGCTGGCCCCTCACCAGGTGCTGGCATGTCTCCGGGGCCAATCCTAGGGCCCAGCCCTGGACCCGGCCCCTCTCCTGGCTCTGTACACAGCATGATGGGCCCCAGCCCTGGGCCCCGAGCGTCCGCATGGTATACAGGGCCAAGGGGCTGGAGAGTACTCACAGGACATACAACCAATGCATAAGGTAGAGGACATTGACCTGAATTATATTAGAATAGATCAATAATTGTCTAGTAAATGCAAAAACAGAAAAATGACATTAGTACATGTAAATGTAAAAGAACTTGTTGCAGATTCAAACAGTCTTTTTGATGTTGCCAGTATGCCTGCTGTATGTATGACTAATCTCCTGCCTCTGTTCAGCCAATGGAGGGAATGCTTGAGAAGGGGATGGGAGACAATATGCACTATGGCCAGATGAAGGGGGTGGGCATGAGATCCCTGCACAGTGGCATGGGTCCTCCACAGAGCCCTATGGATCAACACAGTCAAGGTGCAATTACTTATAAGCCATAATTTAGAAACAAAGCAGAAAGCACTCAGCAGTTATAATTTTAACCTTAATTATAGTTCATTATAGAGGCTCTTTTCTTTTGCCATTGAAGAATTTTAGTCTATGGAGGTCATTAAGACAGTAATACTATAGTGTTTATTTATTTCTTTATTTCTTTTTATGCACTTATTTTTGGTGCTGCCTTTACACTAAGTATCCTCATATCTATGATCTTTTTTCTTTACTCTTCATCACCAACGGAACGTTTTCTTTTATCTGTACCTTTTACAGTTCTAAATTAATCTTTAAATGTTCATAATTAAATATTCTAAAAAAATAACAGTCATGGTTTAAGTTTAAAAGTGTTGATAGTAACCTCAAGAGGTCACTTTACTGAAATTTCATTCAAATCTAATGGACAAAAAAGTTGATTGTCAATAGTGTATGATGCATGAAGCACAGCTCACACAGAAGTCACTTTGAAACCAAGTAGCTTTCTGTTGTTCAACATGCTGAAACAGAGTCCACAGATTTTGCCCACAAAATTGGGCACCATAAATGTTATTTAACCTTGAACATGTATTTATGCCATTTAAAATTTGTATGCATAAAACAAATAATCAGAACTTTTGAGAAATACTCTCAAAAGTCTTCTTAGAAAAATAAGAAATAAGATAAAAAGTAGAAGGAACAACTGACATATACAAAACCGACTAAATTTAACCGCTGTCATTTTCATAACTACAGGTTACACATTTTTTTGTTTTGCTTATTAGGTTACATGTCCCCTCATCCCTCGCCATTAGGCCAGGTGCCGGAGCATGTGCCTAGCCCTATGTCAGGAGGAGGGCCGAACCCCGCCTCAAGTGTCTCAGGGTCAGTCGCCCATGATGCCCATGGATCCGCAGGGGTTGGGACAGCAGGCGAGGGGTCAGTCTGCCTTCAGCCCAGTCCAGCTACAACAACTCAGGGCTCAGATCCTGGCTTACAAGATCCTGGGCCGTGGTCAGCCTCTGCCTGAAAATCTGCAGTTAGCTGTGCAGGGCAAGAGGAGCCTCCCTACCATGCAGCAGCAGCCCGTCAATACCGGCCCGTACAACAGACCTCCAGGTGAAAATGTTTTTGCCCATTTTGGTTGCAGCCTGAGTGTGTTGCATGCAGAATTGGCAATCATATTATTATTATTATTTTTTTTTGCAGTTCTTTACCTTATAATATTCAATCTTGTGCTGTTTCGCTAGGTATGCCAATGCCTCATGGTGGGTCTGCGGCTGGTCCGTGTCCTCCAGCCATGCATAATTTTACAGAGGTCTCTGGGCTGAAACTCGTGGCCTGAAGGTGAGTGTGGGATGCATTTTTTATTTACTTTTTATTATTCATACAGTATTTTTATTACGAAAACAGATAACTGCAGTGGGGAAAAAACATTTTCTGCACTTTATTCCTTTTTAACATTATTTGCCCAACATTTAAAGGAGTAGTTCACTTTTGAAAAAAACTTCGCTGATAATTTACTCACCCTCATGTCATCCAAGATGTCCATGTCTTTCTTTCTTCAGTCGAAAAGAAATTAAGGTTTTTGATAAAACATTCCAGCATTTTTATCCATTTAATGGACTTCAGTGGGAACCAAACTGTTCAAGGTCCAAAAGACACTTTCAGTGCAAACTGCAAACTGTTCAAAGGGCTTTAAACGATTCCAGACGATGAATAAGGGTCTTATCAAGCGAAACGATCATTTATAAATAAATAACAAAGTTTACGTTTTATAAGCTCAAATGCTTGCCTTGCTCTGTTCTGTGATGCACGTTTGTGACTCTCCTGTTCGAAACTCGTTCATCAAAATGAACAAATCTTTTCAGAGTCATTTGGTTCATTTTTAAAGGGCGCCTGTTATGGAAAATGCACTTTTACATGGTGTATGAACATAAATGTGTGTTGGCAGTGTGTGAGCAGAACCACCCTAGAATGATAAAAATACAACCAGCGTTTTTTTTACAATCTCAATAAATCATATGCACCGTCTCAGAACGAGCTGTTCTAAGATTCAGCGCTTTGTGACGTAGAATTGAGCAAGGGGTTTGATTGACAGTGTGGTTGTGGCCTAGACCCCGCCCTCGGTGATCTGATTCTGTACACCATTATTATTATTACACAGCCTGTCATGTCTCTTGGAAACATCTCCGGTTACTATCGTAACCTCGGTTCCTCGTGGGTTAATCCTGTTGTTGTGGCTTAAAAGTTAATCCTCAAGTGTGGATCGTCATCTACTGTTTGCTATCCAACGTCACTAGTTAGTGTATTTTATGATTTTTGAGCAAATAGTCATTTCAGTCTGTCAGCCAATTCAACAACAAATGCATCTAAAGTTGTTGTCGATCGATAGGATGTCTGTGTATATAAATTTAAACCTTGTTTGTATAGTGTGTAACCACACATTTATAATATATATATATATTTTAAAGATATTGTATTAAAAACTGCATATATGTTGTTCTGTAAGCTAGCCATCTTCTCACATTTGCCACAGAAGCACCTGTATGACAAGTAAACATGACGCCACAGGTCCCTCGCATAAATGTAATTTCGCTTGTACGTAGCAAACTTTATCACAGAATGTGTATGTAGTTTAAAAAATTGCGCCAGCATTAGTGTGTGTGTGTGTCTGTGTGTGTGTGCTGTTGCACATCCATACTTGCAAAAAGACACGAATTACGACTCTATAAGTACATAAATGTATCAAATAACCATACCGAGACGTACTGGTCCATTCTCATTTGTGTTTATTCTGCCGGAGTCTCTTCGTACTATTTATATATTCCGATTAGAACGTACGCTGAATGACAGACAAAACAGCGCGTCTCTCACTCTCCCCTTCTGCTGACGATTGCATAGTATCAAGTTACACCCTCATCCAAAGGCAGGGCGGGGATATGCAGCTCATTTGCATTTAAGGTGGTATACACCCAAAACAGCTCATTTTTTAACAGGCCCCAAAATGACATTTTCAAATGGTTATAATAAATTAACTATGGGGTATTTTGAGCTGAAACTTAACCAATACATCCTGGGGACACCCAAGACCAATATTGCATCTTGTAAAAAGGGGCATAATAGGTGCCCTTTATTGAACAAAACGAATGAATTGACTCGGAAAAAGATTTCGTTCGAACTGGAGAGTCACGAACGTGCATCGCAGTACAGAGCGAGCATGTCATATTACGCAATTTGTACAGACTCATCAGAGGGTGTAACAACGCAACATGAGCATGTTGGAGGTTTGATCTGAACATGTTGCATCTCTGGTTTTTGTATGCAAAAAGAATGATTGAGCTAGCCATTTGGTTTCAGTTTCTATAGGCTCTTAAAACAGACACATCACAACCGGAGCGCCGGCGCTCCCGTCGGTCTTAGAGGGTTAAGAGCTAATGCACGGATCCAATACTGATACACATGCGTTTTCTTTCTCATCTGTTTACATTCAGTAAAAGACATAACCGACAGTATTTACGTGTATGCTCGCAAAGAAGGGCATTTTAAAAATCCATTTTCTGGTGAAGCTTGAGGAAGACATTCACATAATAGAATATTTCTGTAAACTGTACATGGTAATCAGCATATTTTGAGTTAAGACACTTATTAGAGTTCTGCTGTTCTGATCTGTTCACTCTTGCCATATATTTATGGAGCATTTAGTAATTAAATCAAAGCAGTCCCATGTATGCCCATAAAAATGGCAGACAAAATTAAATATGAACGTAAGCCAGTAACCTTTCTAAAAACAAAGACATTTGCAAAATCTATATCTCGATGTTATTCGATATCTCTATATATGTTCATTTCTTTTTATTATTGGATGTAATGTAATATAGTCTTCTATTTGCTATAGCTTAAATAAGAACAAATTCAGATTTATATGTAATAGTCTTCTGCTCATAAACATGGTCAAAATGCTCTATTTGAGTGAAACTTTGAAATAGAATAAATCCTTTAAATGAAAATGCTAAGGGGCAACCTTACAAAGGTTAAATCCCCCCACTAATAGGCTTTCAAATGACAGTGTATTAATTCATGGAGTGCCATCTTCATAGGAAAGTCACTGAAGTACACACAATTTAAAGATCATTGTTCTTTCTTTTTCAAGTGGTGAGTTAGTCTGGTTTAATTTCAATGCTTTGCTAATTGGCTTTAGTTTTGTAAGATGTAGTTAATGTATGGTCAGTTGACGTTTTCACTGCATTTTATGAAATGCCCTCATGGCGGGTTAAAAAATTGATTGATTGACCTCAGCCAGAGATAAAGATCTAGACGTTTCTTTTTTTTTTTTTTTCTGAACACACTCTTGTATCATCCTCTTGTGTGCATGCTCTCATTTCAGGGATTGCATACCCTTCATCCAGTTTCTTTAAAGACATTGAGCTTGACTTGAAAGAGGTCATACAAGTTTTTGTAAAGATTTTTCATTTCAGAAGTGGGACGTCAGTGTGCTTTGAACTGTCTTAACCTGCCAACAACAGCTTTCATGTCCTTTTTGAGTGTGATCAAACATCCTGAGGCAATGTACTACTAAAAATATGACATTACTTATGCTGTTTCGTTATGGCTCGCTCATATATCTGACAACAGCATTTTGGATCACTAGAAGCTTAATGCATTGTTGCATTCAGTAGCATTTATTTGACAGACATGACATTTTGATAAATCTCACAAGACGTTCACAAAGCACATCTCCTGTCTTTTCAGGTCAAGGTGCAGAGACCCCCAGCACTCCACAGAAGCTGGCGGTCCCAGTGCCCAGCGGCAGACCCTCTCCAGCTCCCCGCTGGCCCCCACCGGTTCACAACCTGTGCCCAGCACCTCTCTCACCTCTCAGACCCCAACCTCAGCCACCATCTGGACCAGGCCAGCCCTCTCTCATCATCCAGCTCCAGCAGAAACAGAATCGCATCACCCCGATTCAGAAGCCTCAGGGTCTGGACCCTGTTGAACTCTTGCAAGAGAGGGAATACCGGTATGTAACGAGTAATTCATTTCAACTTCATTTACACTGGTTGTTAATTGCATTTTTTTTCATTTTAGGATGTTTTCTGAGGTGCACTTATAATGATAGGACAATTTTTACATCAAAAATGGTTCTTTACTTAAAACAATTTTTGCCCTGTGATTTAAACACTGCATTTACAGGGACTTGCCTCATTGTAAAAGCCTACTGCTATGATTGGGTAGCATTTTGCATATGAAATAAGTATTGCATATGAAACTCTTTTGGGAGTTACACAGTACATGTTGCTGCACTACTGTCGGGTCTATATATTTCTGAAAAAGCCTGTTTGGAAAGCCTGTATCAAATTGCCAGTAGTTTACCAAAAAATCAATAGTGAATGAACGGAAAAGAAAAACACAGGGTTCCCACGGGTCCTTGAAATCCTTGAAAGTTTGCTGAATCTGATTTTTTTTTTTCAAGGCCCTGGAAAGTTCTTGAAAAAAAAAACATGCATGAGATACAGGTCCTTGAAAGTGCTTTAATTTTTTGTTTTCTGGAAAAAAATCCATATTATTCTCTCCGGTCGCTGAATGTGTTATTTCGCCAACACTCGTGGCCTATGCACGCTAGCCTGCTTGATTTACGTCAGTTACGTGCATTTACACGCTAAGTCCAATGGTTGAGTCAAGTGTTTCCCGCAAGACACTTTGTGTTGTACGTTGCCATGATGTTCACATGCACACAAAACTACTACAATGGTACCTTAAAGGAGAACTCTGGTGAAAAATGAACCTTTGGTCTAATTACACATTGGTACCTAGTCGACCGTTCTCTGAGATTTGATTTCATGATAATCAAATGTAAAGAGTTTTATCTCCTAAAAACTGTTTAGTAAATTTCACTAGTATATAGGGCATAGAGTAATGAAAAATACAAATCGCTCAGTTAATACCACTAACAAGGCCCCACACTAACACGGTAACATAATGAGGGTCCCTACAATCAAACAGAAGGATTGAGAATTTTGTAAGTGTACAGGCCGTTTAATAAGAAGACAATTTATAAAGGCAGTCCACTTCGTACAGGCAGGGGCCATCCAATCTTTGGAAAACAGTCTCAACCAGTCGAACCCGTTCATACAGTTCAGAAGTTTGTGTTTCAACTTTTTTCCAAAGATGGCTCCTGCCTGTATACACGAAGTGGACTCTTACATTAGATTATCATGAAATCAAATCTCAGAGAACGGTTGACTAAATACCAATGTATTATTAGACCAAAGGTTCCTTTTGCACCGGAGTTGTCCTATAAAAATTCACAGACACACGTGAAACATTGCAAAAATAGGCTGAAACCGCTGAAATGTGATGCTTGGAAAACTCTAGTGTCAAGATATTTGGCTCACTAAAAAGATTACAAAAAATGTTTTCTTTTTGTCCCTTATTTAAATGTAAAACGCATCTAATCTGGGACACGCATTCGTCCTTAGACAGTAGGATTTGTCCCGTAACTCACATGACCCAGGTCCCAGACATTCATTTGGTGATAATGCATGTTTGCGTCTTTTTTCCCAGTGACAGAGTCTAGAGAACATGCGCTGTAAACGGGTGTAATGCACTTTTTTTTTAAACCCTATCGAGTTCACATCCTCTCCAGATCTGAAAATAGGTATCAATGGGTGTCCAGTAACTAATCACGAACGTTAGGCAAACTGCACAGTTTCATTTCACAGTTTTCATTTTTTAATAGGATTAGGATATACCAAATATTCTTCAGTTTTATGCAGAACATAAATACGACAACTGGAATATCAGATCTCTGTCATATGGCCAAATAAATGCAAAAAAAAGCTTTTTTGCCTAGCTGTTTTACAGATGAAAACCGTAACGATGTATCTTGCATACACAATGTAACCTTGCTCTCACTCTTGTCCTTAAATTTGAGGGTATTGGACCTGGAAAGTCCTTGAAAGGTCCTTGAATTGGATGTTAACCAAGGTGTGGGAACCCTGAAAACAAATAATGCTCTACTGATACAATCAAATGGTTTTAAATAAACAGCCACTTTCCTTTAATTTGGATGCTCTGTAAGGTAATGTTATTTTAGTCCCATTGATCCTGTTGAGATATCTCACTCTTCTATCATTTTATCATCTGAATGACGTGTGTGTGTGTATGGGCTGGGGGGTGATGATGAAAAAGTACTGTAGGCGTTGTTCTGTGTCTGTGTAGGCAGTGTGGCGCTGATCTCTATTTTAAACAGGAAGTACAAAATTAGTCATTCATTTTTAGCTCTGAAATTGTATGTTTTTTTATAATACAATGAGGTCTTTAATTTCAAAAGATCAGGAAAGTTTTAATTTTTTTAATTCATTACTGCTTTAATTTACAGTTAAAGGCATCACATTTTTACCACAGCTAGACAATCATATTTGAGTACAGATTCAAGCCTGTAAACCTATCATCCATTGCTGTCCTGTCTCCTGTTGATTACACTGGCTTGCACTATCTGAAACAACTGAAAGGTGTTAATTGTTTGATGCACCTTGAGGTCACAAACACACACTTTTTCTAACACTGTGAAAGTTTCAAATCTTGCTGGTGATTTATAATTTGGAGAACTCTAAGGTTACTAGAAAGTTCACCTTCAAAGACATCTCTGTTCATCAATAAGTCTGGTGATATGTGCTTGTTTGACAGTTTCTTCTTTCATTTTTTCAGTTAATGACCACGAGAAATCTCTGTTTTTCTTGAAAAATAAAAAGAAGATAGTGCTAGTATTCAATACATCTGTCCTACTCTTTTATGTTCAAAGGCTTCAGGCCAGAATTGCTCACAGAATCCAGGAGCTAGAAAATCTCCCGGGGTCGCTGCCACCTGATCTGAGGACGAAAGCAACCATGGAGCTTAAGGCCTTAAGACTGCTCAACTTCCAGCGGCAGGTCTGTCAATGACATGACACTCATTTTGTCTAATTATATCAATTTATTTAAAAAGGCAATTCATAGAACAATGCCAGTACCTCTTATGGTTTTAAATTTCTGTATTAAAATGTTATTATTTCCCTTAAAAAAATGGATTATTTTTTCCAGGGCATACATGTGATGCAACTGTCTGATATCACAACAAAGAGAAAATAAATAAAACAAAAACAAAAATCTTGAAAATAATATTTATTAAGTAGTTTAGCATAATCTTTTAACTTCTCAACTGCTTTGTATTATTAATGTCATGGTAACATGACTTTAATCATTATACATCACATGACAGCATGCTTACGATATGTAGGATATTTCGCCACCAGGGGTCGCTAACCTCTTAAAATAACAAAGGCGTACATGACGCAAAGCATTAAGTGTAATTGTCGTCAAGCTGATCTTTATGGGTGAATGAATACATTGGATGTTTTTAACAAGACTGTGGTGTTAAGCAGGGCGTGATTGCTAGACGCGAGTCTCGCAGATATAAAGGAATAAGGACATTTCATTCTACTGAACTACACGCAAGTGTTGAATTAATACTCACACAGTTCAGTTTATTAGAACGAATTAATCTTGAGGTAACACAGCGCTGTTTCACTTGCTCTAAGGCCGTGTGTCCACCAAATGCGTTTTTCCATGCGTCTGGCGTATGTTTTCAATTGTTTTCAATGGGAGCGCCGCATTTAAACGCCATGAGCGTAACGAGGCGCTGCAGCGTTTTTTTTCACGCTGAAGCGCCGAGCACTCAGCGTTTTTTACTGGTCGCGAGAGTTGAAAAGTGTTCAACTTTGGATAAAACGCAGCGCTCATCACTGTCACTTTTTATCCAGCCGTCCAATCACAATGGAGGAGGGGTGGGACTAATACCACACCGACCAACTGTCACAACATTCAAACTGTGCTGCGGATATTCTGTATCATAGCAACGAAACGTCTCAACCATGGACTGTAAAAGAAATAGACAAAGCGTCTGTGACGCCACTCATAGACTCTCTGAAGAACGCGTTTGAGGCTGTTTATGGGGGATGGGCAGCGCCATACTGGAAAATACAAAATACAAAAGTTTCAGAAAGGATACAGAGGTGGTATGATGTGTTGTGTCAGATCATGGCCGAGACGTCAAATTCACTCTGGCGCAGCCCGTTATCAGCTGTCAATCAAAGTTAACCGCCCTTATTTACATACATTTTATATCTAAATACATGATCTAAACTAACGAGTTAGAAAAAAATTCACCCCCTCAGTTTTCAGGCACGTGGAACATATTGAAGATTACAATAAAAGTCCATGGGACCAAACTGTAAACATATGAATTTATGCTGTGAAAACAGAGATTTTAACATGACGTCTATGGATATTTGCTCTCTTTTGGGACCGGCCTCTAGTGGATTTGAGATGTATTGCAGTTTACACGCACTTCCGGGTAGGCTTCATCTTTCAGATTAGAATGTTGCCGCTTGGTCTCAACGGAAAAAAAACCGCTGCGCTGTCAAAACGCTCTCAAGCGCCCAAAGCTCGGCGTCTTCAGCAGAGCGTCTAGCGTTTTCAGCTGGCTAAAAAACCTTTGGTGGACACACGGCCTAACAGTTACACTATCACTCTAAACTTTATAGAGATCGCTAAGGACATGTGACCAAATGGGCGGCAACTTCATCAGAACGCAAAGAATTATGGGTATGTTTGGCCAGTTTACATGGGCTAGCATAGCAGGCTTGCGTTCTGACAAGAAAAAAATAAATCGTACAAAATGCAGCGGGCTAAAGATAACATTGTCGGAGCCAGTGCTCGAAGTGGGGCATTACTGACCGGTACGCAGTACCAGCACTTCTACATTTTACTCTTTTAAGCATACCTGCACTGTTTCTTGCGTACCGCTATGCAGCATACTTGTTTAAATACAATTTATGTTGTTAATAAATAACAATAAATTGTTGTTGCACCAGCAATATTTAAAACAATATGTTTTTTTGTTTTTTTTTTTCACTGGAGAAATGTCAAATGTCATGATTTGCCAAATGCAAGCCAGTACCGTACCCCTTTTCTCCCACTTCAAGCACTGGTCGGAGCTAAATCCTAATGCATGCAAAGACGAGATATGAAGAGAAAATAAAGGGAATCAAAGGACTGGATCCTTATGAGCATAGTGACTGGCCAGGAGACGTCAACCTGTTGCCCAACTTCCAGCACCCATACACAACTATATTAAATGTTAGAGCATACAGACGAGACACACAAAGTTTTCAGTAACTTCAAGTCGCTGCAGCAGGCCCAAGTCTTTTCTTACAGATGGGTGGGTCCAGGACCTGGAGATTGTAAAAGTGGGGCAGAAAACTTGTCCGTTCAAATGTATGCTATTCCACACTCATCGCTCTCTGTCATTTGCATGTAGTCAGAATTCCTGTCAAGATCGCAATGCTGGAGTGTGCGTGTATGCCACTGCCAGTCGAAAGCCCCATTCTCACCGCCAGTGACTTTGTAGCTGTGTGTCGCTTGACTACTGTGATGTCGCTTGTGGGCCGCGGGCGTGCGTAGTGCAGTTGATCTTATTGGTAAACTGCACGCCTGGCCATATCTATACAAAATAACCATCACAAGTGATGTATACAACTATATAATTTTAATTTGACTTAGAATAAATTACTTTTAAGGCTAAAAAGAAACTGTATGCTATTGGGAGGGTGTTTATATTACCACAGCAGTAATCAGTGGATTAGATCATTTACTAGATTATTGATCAATGAACAAATTAAACTCACTCATACGGTCATAAATTATAAAAACGTCATTCGAATTTGACAAATAATAAATTTCATTGTCCCTAATAGTCAACGTAATTGATAATTACAGTTAACAACACAGCAGGTAGACGGCATCTTGTACAGCTTGTACACTGTTTGTGCCGCGGATTCCCAAAATGCTTTGCGTTCACCACTGGTAATACGTCACTGGTGACGTCACGATAGACGATCTCTATTTGAGGTGTTAAATTTTGTAAGTTAGGTTGTTTGTTGGCTATATGAGACTAGCAGTAAGTTAGATCAACATTAGATATTCTAACATTTCATCATGTTGAACTAAATAACATTGATTAGTTTTATGCACATTTGCTCACCTGTCTAATAAAGTACATGCATCACTCACGTCTCTGTCAAGTCGAAGTTAGTCACATCTAACTTGGCATTTTAGAAAGTTGTTGATCTTCATTTTAGACTTTTTGCTCAAAGTCTGCTTGCCATGGTCCATACATACATAAATGTCAATGAAAATGAAAATAATAATCATTTTAATAATTTTGCTCTTTCACCGGTGCATATAATTGATACAATTTAGATAAAAGCATATTTCCAGTAATTTATTACAATTGGGAGACACTTCTAATGAAAATCTCTCAAGTTTGCCTTTGCTTTGTCATGAAATAATTTACAATACAACAATTTAAAATTGCTCATGTTTTTGATTTGCTGGTTCCATTGAGTTTTGTCCTATTCACATTTTGTGGATGGTTATAATGTTCAAAGTTGTGCTATGAAATACACCATTAGAGGGCACTCTTGTTGTATTTCATTGCTCTCAGTCTCCTCACAATTCACAGCCTTGCTCTGCTATAATTAACTATCATGAAGAAATATGTGTGAAATGCATCAGAATATGATTATCATTTGATGAAGCTCATTAGCTTAATGCATTTTGCCACAGATGACTATGATTGATTTTTTATTTTATTTTTTTCTCTCTCAGCTGAGGCTAGATGTTGTTGCCTGTATGCGCCGAGACACGACTCTGGAGACTGCCCTGAACTCCAAAGCCTACAAGCGCAGCAAGAGACAGACCCTGAGAGAAGCTCGCATGACTGAGAAACTAGAGAAGCAGCAGAAAATTGAGCAGGAGAGGAAGCGCCAGACAGAAACACCAGGTGATCAATGAATGATCAGTGTACTAAGTGTGATCAAATAAATGGACTGAACATACTCAATATACTGATAAAACAGTAGACAAGCTCCCACAGCAAAATGCTCATAAACACAATTCACATGCTTACATATTGAATCCGTATAAAGAACAGGGGTTCAGGCTCTAACCAAATGGTCACATTTTGCAACCTTTTACCCTGCCGGTTTGACAACATTTTGTTAGAGGTTGCACTGATGCTACAGCACATTGCTCAACTGATGAGACCTGCCATTTCTGTTACATTTGAGAAACATCAAATGGCAAATGAAATGCAACTGCACTACTTGTTTGAGACTCAGAGACAGGTTTACAAAGCTGGGATTATTACGCAGCCCCCTAGTCCCACTTTTGGCAAAAAAGATAGTAACTCGTGGCCTCAAGATAGTAAATCGTGGCCTCAAGATAGTAACTCATGGCCACAAGATAGTAACTCGTGGCCACAAGATAGTAACTCGTGGCCACAAGATAGTAACTCGTGGCCACAAGATAGTAACTCGTGGCCTCAAGATAGTAACTCGTGGCCTCAAGATAGTAACTCGTGGCCTCAAGATAGTAACTCGTGGCCTCAAGATAGTAACTCGCTGGCCTCAAGATAGTAACTCGTGGCCTCAAGATAGTAACTCGTGGCCTCAAGATAGTAACTCGTGGCCTCAAGATAGAACTCGTGGCCTCAAGATAGTAACTCGTGGCCTCAACAGCAGAACTCGTGGCCTCAAGATAGTAACTCGTGGCCTCAAGATAGTAACTCGTGGCCTCAAGATAGAACTCGTGGCCTCAAGATAGTAACTCGTGGCCTCAAGACAGAACTCGTGGCCTCAAGATAGTAACTCGTGGCCTCAAGATAGTAACTCGTGGCCTCAAGATAGTAACTCGTGGCCTCAAGATAGTAACTCGTGGCCTCAAGATAGAACTCGTGGCCTCAAGATAGTAACTCGTGGCCTCAAGATAGTAACTCGTGGCCTCAAGATAGTAACTCGTGGCCTCAAGATAGAAACTCGTGGCCTCAAGATTAGTAACTCGTGGCCTCAAGATTGTAACTCGTGGCCTCAAGATTGTAACTCGTGGCCTCAAGATTGAACTCGTGGCCTCAAGATAGTAACTCGTGGCCTCAAGATAGTAACTCGTGGCCTCAAGATAGAACTCGTGGCCTCAAGATAGTAACTCGTGGCCTCAAGATAGTAACTCGTGGCCTCAAGATAGTAACAAGATAGTAACTTGTGGCCACAAGATAGTAACTCGTGGCCTCAAGATAGTAACCAGATAGTAACTCTATCTTGTGGCCATCGAGTTATATCTTGTGGCCACGAGTTACTATCTACTATCACAGAAAACAAGTAAAGAGAGCTCCTTTTATAATCACTGAATCTGTCTGCCAGTTCAGTATGATATAATAGAACAATGGTCAATGTAACAGTATAGAATACTCAAATTTTTCATTCAAAGATGAGGTTTTTGCAGATTACTGTTGTTAATACTTTTTAATTTATCTGCATATCAATTTAAATTCAGCACACTATAAAAGCACACTGTTAAATTTCCAATAAACAAACATGTATTTTTATACGCAACTGCCCTTATTAATGGTTAAATTAGCTTGATGACAAATTTTCCCCTAGCTACCAAATCAGGTGTTACCATCACCACCATCTGGAGAACTTAGTGGCACCAGTGCCTTTGCTTTCAAATGTTAGTCTGGAGCCCCAGGGAGCTTTTAAGAGGGGTCATATCACGAGGAATCAAATTTCCTTGGCCTGCCAAGTCTAAGTGAGGCAATAAGAAGGTTGTAGGATAACACTCTCCTAAACACCAGAAAAACTATGGAGACTAAAAGGATTGATTATTGCTCTTCCTGGCAGTGTGTAAGACCTCACCATCTGCCTGACCTTCTGAAGATTAGAAACAAGTGGCTAATTAAAGTAACACCAGGGAACTTTTGCTCTCGGGGTCCCCCTACAGTTGGGAAACAGTATTGTCCTCTACTACTGTCGTAAATTCTGTCATCCTACATGCACGTGCATTTGTCGACAACCATGATAGCCCTGAACACTGTAGGAGGAGGTCACATGCAGGTGTTCTGCTTGCGCTCGTGCCTGAGATGTCTTCATCCCAGGGACAGTGGCATATATTTCAGCATGTCATTTAAATGTAATTTCATGGGTTTTATTTTTTTCTAACGGCAAATGATCACAATGCTCACGTTTACAAGCCAGCGTCATTATAGTAGTCTAGTCTATTGGTTACCGTTTTACTGAAATCGATATGATGCTTCAATGCAATGTTTGAGTGGTAGATAATAATCATATTTTGTCAATATTATAATATCAAGCTACCATAAATTAATCTGCAAATTAATCTCAAAGCTTGAGGCAAGAAAAATAAATGAATATCACAGACATGTTAGATATCCTAAAATATGATTTTGTCATATTTTATATATTTTATATATTTATATATATATACATCTTATATATTTACTTGCAAGAATGTAGCCCCTACCAAACTTGTACACGCCGTTTAGACGATAGCTATAAAAAACTAGAATATCGTTTACTAGCTACCAGATTGATAATTCACTACTCTACTATCGTGTACTTGATTCATAAAGATAAACGGAGGATAAGATCGCTTCCGTAACATAGTCAGGTAGACAAAAAAACAAAACAAAGAGATAGTATGCAAGGAATACACTTACTAGTCCAAAAGCATGACAGCTAAGTCCCAAATCTTATGAGAATTATGACTTGTTTTACGGCACAATGTCACATACATCAACAACATATGAAGCAGCCTCTATGGAAGACACTAGCATGCATTTAAGATATGAATCATGGCAGAGTCGACAAAGAAGTCAGAAGAGTGCAGAGACGGCTCTGCGTGAGTGGTATTTACGACAGTAAGACACGACAGTACGACTCTAGGGGTCACTGTTTGACAAAAAGGAAATTGCATAGTATGCCTTTAAAAAAAAAACACTAAGTAAAAACAATAAATAATCCATCAGAAAGAAAAAGTATAAAAGTAAAGGCATTATATGACCTGTTTAGAACACAAAAGGTTGAGGAGTTTTAAAGTGATTCACTATTTGATTCATGCTGTGTCATTCTTTCTTCTCTTGTAGGAGTATCTCAACAGCATTCTGCAGCATGCAAAAGATTTCAAGGAATATCACAGGTCCATCTCTGGAAAAAATCAAAAGCTGTCCAAGGCCATTGCTACCTGGCACACTAATACCGAGAGAGAGCAGAAGAAGGAGACTGAACGAATCGAGAAAGAGAGGATGAGGAGACTGATGGTATGAAGCACCATTTCTAGCATCATTATAAAAAAGTTTCATTGTTTTCAATCCTTTCGTAAAAATGGGCATTCACCACAACATACTGTCCAGTTCTTGAACAAATCACTTAACTGATGCTTTTCCTCCTATTGATCATTAAATCATTATTTTTAATGAATTGCTTTAATGACTCAATTAACTGATTGTGATCTCAGAGAAACAGAGACTTAAAGGGATACTCCACTTTTTTTGGAAATAGGCTCATTTACAACTCCCTCAGAGTTAAACAGTTGAATTTTACCGTTTTCAAATTAATTCAGCAGATTTTCTGATATTTAGAAGAATACCAGTAACCAGGCAGTTTTGGTCTCATTGACTACCATAGTAGGAAAAAAATATATACTATGGAAGTCAATGAGACCAGAAACTGTCTGGTTACAGATATTCTTCTAAATATCAGAAAATCGGCTGAATGGATTAAAAAACGGTAAACTCTTAGTAAAACGGCAAAACTGTTTAACTCTGAGGAAGTTGTAAAATGAGCCTTTTTCCCAAAAAGTGGAGTATCCGTTTAATCATAGACTGAAATCACTACTACACTGAATTAGCTCAGATGACTTTCTTGCATATGTCTCGAAACTTAGAACTAGTACTTTGTTTTAAAATATTAAAAATGTAAAAAAACAACAACAACAAATATACACATTTTCCCTTAAAGGTTCTCATAGGCTCTCTGTCTGTTTTCCTAGGCGGAGGATGAAGAGGGTTACAGGAAGCTAATTGACCAGAAGAAGGACAAGCGTCTTGCCTACCTTCTTCAACAGACAGATGAATATGTGGCCAACCTGACTGAGCTTGTCTATGAGCACAAGGCTGCTCAGGCTGCAAAGGAGAAGAAGAGGAAGAGAAAGAAGAAAAAGGTATTAGAAAATAATGGAAAAGAATTCCATAAAATCACTTACTCTCAAGTTTAATGTAGTAAGTTATAGTTTTATTAGGTTCAATTCCGTTTATACCACTGTGTTTTTTTTCCTTACGAATCGTCAAAACACTCAATGCTTGCTTATTTCTGTCATGTTTAACCTTCAGAAGGAAGCTGGTGATGCCGAAGGAATGGGAGCCATCGGGCCTGATGGAGAAGTAAGTAAATTGCTATGCAAATGAAAGCAGAGCAGATCTGAATAACTGACTGATGATTGATCCTAATGGTAAACTCACTCTGTCAAACCTAATCTAACATGGCCTGTCACAGAAAACCTGCTTTTATGTTTACTTATTCGTGCAGCCCATAGATGAGAACAGCCAGATGAGTGAGCTGCCAGTCAAAGTCATTCAGACAGAGACTGGAAAAGTGCTGCAGGGGACAGATGCCCCCAAGTCCAGTCAGTTAGAGGCTTGGCTCGAGATGAACCCTGGGTAAGCTGTCCTCACATTGCATTCTCTGTGTGTCTGGTAATTGAAAGCATTTCCATAAAAGAATGACCAGTCACTTGGATTAAGCTGTGAAGCTGCAGTGAGCCATGTATTTACAGCACAATGGGGAAGAAAATGATGAAAGGGATGCACTCAAATTTTAGTCTCTGTAGAAAAGGGAAAATATGCTACTTGACTACTCACCAAATAAATAATTATAGACAATGAATATAATTTGTGTAGAAATTATTGTTGTACAGACTCTATATACGCCCGGCCCTAATGGAGGTGCCCTAATAATGTGCAGAATGTGAAAAATATGTTTTTTTGAACTTTAAATCATGTTAACCTATTCTGAGTACAACATTCTGAGTGCAACGGCCACAACTGAACGTCAAGTCAAGTCACCAAATCCCTGCCTTGCTTTTTTTCTTTTTCAACAAACTGTTACACTCGAATGTACATCACAATACCAGAGAGACAGAATAAAATTCAGTTGTGAACTGATTAACTTTTTATTTTTGTGTAATCACTAATGAAATCTTTAAAAAACTACAGAGAAATAATAGAATTTTGTTACAAATATTTTTTTTAAACGATCTAACAGAGACTGTAGCATTGTGCAAACCCCCTGTGTAGCAGACCTTTAATTTAGCTATGGGGGAAACAAGCTTTGATAACAAGCACCTTTTTAAGCTTGTGTTGTCAATAAACCATTTTTCAGGCTTCAAGTGTTTATTAGTGCATTATGCCCTTTTAAACAGCTATGAAGTTGCTCCACGGTCAGACAGTGAAGAGAGTGGCTCGGAATTTGAAGAGGAGGTGAGTGTCCTCTTATTTCTGCTTATTGAGCATTGTCAGCTCCTCTGATGTGGAGTGAGTCATACATAAGTACACACACTCACACTCATTATTATCCTTTTCTCTGCATTCATAAAGCATCTCCCATAAGCCTTTTCAATATCTGCCTTAGTAGCCCCTTTCTTTTCTGAAGATGCCGCTATTTTGTGTATCTCAAGCAATCACAGTGCATTAAATGAGCATAATCCGCTAATACTCCTTTTTAGGATGATGAAGAGGTGGTCTCCAGAGCTCGAATTCCGAAGAAAAGAAAGTCATCGATCCCAACAGTGATGAAGTATCTGAAAGAGCAGCCAAGCACATCATCGAGTATGTTGCCTGTTCTCACTTCAACACAAAAAATGCCTTGTTGAACTGGATTGAACTTAATATGTACTGTACAGGGGGTTCAAAAGTTTCTATTTCTTAATTTTCAGATTTTCTACACTTTTTTGCATTGCAAATGATATTATCAGTTTGACGAGTTAAGTGAAAAGTGAAAATTTAAAGGGATGGTTCACCCAAAAATACCTTAGTTGTTTCAAACCTGTATTAATTTCTTTCTTCTGCTGAACACAAAAGAAAAGTTTGTATCCGAACAGTTGATGGGCCCCATTGACTTCCATATATTTTTTTCCATACTATAGAAGTCAATGGGTCCCATCAAATGTTTTGCTACATTCTTCAAAAAAAAAAAAAAAATATATATATATATATAAATAAATATATATATATATATATATAATTTTTTTTTTCACCAGAAGACATAAATTCATACAGGTTTGGAATAACTTGAGAATGAGCAAATTATGACAGAATTTTCATTTTGGGTGAGCTATCCCTTTAAGTATATCTCTCAGTATATAATAAAAAAAAAACAGTGCTGTGCAGGAGAGATTGTCTGAATGCACAACACATTCAGCCTTGAACTGAATGGGTTATAGCAACAGAAGAGCTCGGTTTTGAAATATAAATCCATAGATGTGTTCTGCCTTGTGTCTGTGGATCGTGCAGATGGTGTTAGGAAATACAAACTAAGCATTGTATGAATGGCATGGTCTACTTGCGTATTGTAGTAGTCGGCAGAACCTCTGATCACAAAAGAAATTAGGGTGTGTTTGTAAAGCCATTTGTGAAGACAAAAGGCATGTCTCATTTCAAGCTGGTTTAAGATGTCCACCAGTTTTCAACATGAGCCTCTTTGATGGAGTGGCAGGTCATGTCAACAAGGACCAGAATCTCTATAGATTGTTTCCACCTCCTTAATGAATATTTGCTGTGAAGAATTGCCGTTCTACCCATTTAATGTATGGATTCAGCAGATGATGAATATTCAGTGTTACTTTGGATTCTATATGTTTTATCAGTACACGTGTCCTCCAGGAATTGAAATTCATGACCTTTGCCTTGATAGCACCATGATGACCAGTATGTAATTAATAAAGTGGCCAAAGGCTGTATATAGCTTAACACACTTTTAAAGTGTTATGTATCCAGTTTTAGTTTATTTATTCTACATAGCAAACAAACAAAAGTTTTAGTGAAAGTCGAAGTTTTACTCTGCTTGTAAATGATATTGCATTTGAACTAAGGGCCTACTATGTTTGAACTTAATATTTGAAAAGGTAAACAGCTAAATAGCATTATTTGACAAATAAATACTGGGTAACATGGGAGGTGTTATTTAAAAAAAAATGTTTTCAATTCAACTGCCATTGGCAGGTGTGGTAAACCAGTATGTTAAATGATTAGTTTATCCAAAAATGGTTATTCAGAAGTCAGCCCTATGTCCCGTTTATCTTCAAAATACCCAGAACTTTTGAAGAGTCGCTTCACATGATGAACAGATTCAGATTTGGGCGTTTATTCATTTATAAACACTGATCGATCACTTGAGAACCAATGATTTTTGATGCGTGAACGTTTTCTTTACTTGGAATTTCATTGGATGGACAACTATAATGAGAGAATATTAAAAATAATTTCGTGTTTCAAAGATGAATGAAAGTCTTATGGGATAATGAACATTTCTAAACCCCGGGTAAACTGACTTTGCGTCACCGGTTACATTGCTTATAATATACATGGGGTTAACAATTAATCCTGGGTATTCATAAGCTGACGTTTCACCTTGTACATTCCTAAACCCTGGGTTGACGATTTTATTTGCAGGATCAGTGCCATTGATTGGATGAACGCAGCACTGAGACCTGTTCACAGAAAAGCTAAATTACAATTGTGAAACATTCCTTTACTTGAGGTTAAAAGCAGTGTTTAGGACGACGATAACTTGTGGTTAAGTGCAGTTTGAAAAGCCTTTATGTGATAACATTTTTATTTTTGCATGAACTATCCTTTTAATGTTGGACCCTGTGTTGCAGTTCTGCTAAGCAGGATGTGGATGACGAGTACAGTGTTCAGGCGGGAGAGACCAGCTCCCAGTCTTACTATGGAGTGGCCCATGCTGTCATAGAAAGGGTGGACAAACAGTCCACCCTTCTGATCAATGGGACCCTCAAACATTACCAGGTAAAGCAATAAATAAACCAAGCTTTAAATAGACTCCTCACGATGATCCATCTTCTCTGAAAAGAGCTGTGTAGGTTTAAATCATGTTTCAGGGGATTATACTTTAGAAATGAAAGAGGCTGCAAAAAATAAATCACTGGGAGTGGAAATTTAAAAAATGCTTAGCTTTTATTGAATCTTTTATCCCCTTTGGGCAGTAATGGATTTCAAAAGGAGAAACAGGCCTGTTATCTCCTGTTTATCCCTAGAAAGAATTAAGTGAGCACTAGGATTCATGCTTTATTTATTCCACTCGTCATCTGTGAAAAAATAATTGGATCTATTGTGCATGTTCTGGAATCCGTGTGTCGTATGTCTGCTCGGTTGTCTATTTGTGAATGTTTATAAGATATTACCACCAAATAATGCAAATCTTTTTGTTCAGATCCAGGGTCTGGAATGGATGGTGTCCCTGTACAACAACAACCTGAATGGTATTCTGGCCGATGAGATGGGTCTGGGGAAGACCATTCAAACTATCGCCCTTATCACCTATCTGATGGAAAACAAGAGGCTCAATGGGCCGTACCTCATCATCGTACCGCTCTTGTAAGTCCAACTTACAAGATGGAAATAACGTGATAAGAGGTGTAATGAAGGGAAATATCTGAGAGGATTTGCAGTGCAATGGCTTCATTAGGTAGCTAAACTCTTACACACAGTTCAGTTGACCTCTAATGACTGAGAACGCTGTGATAGTGATTTGTGATGTTGCATTTTTAAGGTGACATGTCAGTGCTACAGGTCACTGAACAGTTGTCATATTGATCATGCATGGTTAGTTGGACATTAAATTAAATGGTACAACATATTTTACAAGTTATTTCGATTGATTTGTGCAACGGCCAGAAATGTCCTCAAGCATCTTTACCTCACACCTATCATTTACTCTGCAGAGAAATGACTTCATTTAGAGGTAATAAAAAAAAATGACAATATTGATTTTTTTTTTTCATAGGACTTTGTCTAACTGGGTTTATGAGTTGGACAAGTGGGCACCAAGTATTGTGAAAATTTCCTACAAGGTAGTCATTGATTTGTATTTATTAGTATGTATAGTAACTATGGACAATTAAAATTTTATAATGTAATATAGTATTTAGGTTATAAAATCAGTTAATTGCGATTTCTGTTTTAATTTGTCAAAGGGCACACCATCAATGCGGAGGTCTTTTGTGCCGCAGCTCCGCAGTGGGAAGTTTAATGTCCTTATAACCACCTACGAGTACATCATTAAAGACAAGCACATTCTAGCCAAGGTAAATGGTCATCCATTTACGTTTTTGCATTTGCAGACTTTTATCTAAAGTGTATTCTTTCATTTTAAAAGTTTGGGGTCAGTATTACAATTTAAAATATAATTCACTCCTGTGGTGGCAAAGCTGAATTATCAGCAGCATATTCCAGTCTTCACTGTCACATGGTCCTTCAGAAATCATTCTAATATTCTTATTATCTTTTTTTGTTGTAATTCTTTAAATAGAAAGTTCAAAAGAACAACAATTGTTTAAAATATATATTTTTTAAAATGCATTATGCAACATTTCATGTTAAAAATAGCCGTTTTTCTAACCCATACATGCTTAAACAATTGCCTGATGGGCTGAATGAGCCCACGTTCACGCTCGCCTGGCTATGTCTGGCAGGATTTGTGTATTCGCCGCCATTATCCTGTATCAGAGAAGACAACTCGAGCGACACAACTTTAGTCAACTTTCGACAAAAGTAGAAGATGGATTCAAAGAGACCAGCTTGTAGTTCATTCCAAACACCCAACGCAAACTCCACGTAAGACAAAGAAAATAAAACTTCTGTCTAGTGCCAGGCGTTCGGAATAAGACTCTGAATGAAGTCAACATCGGGAAGCTTTCAACAAATGGAGAGATCTTCGGCTCTGCTCTAGCGCTCAAATCGGATCCTATACAAAGGAATAACTTATATTGTTCATGAACGTGTTTCCATAATAATACAATCAAAAGTGGATACAGTAAACACATAAAACAGTTTAACATGGAGATAGATGGAAACAAAAACCGAAGTTTTCTACCATCCCAGTTTCCCAGTGTGTAATTTACTCAAATGCCTTTCCTTTCATATATTTTAAATGACTTGCAGATTTATAACTTTATTACCTCATTATGACTGTAAAAAAAGATGTGTGTGGCTGATGCTCCTTATGATGAACAGCTGGTGCAAACGTGCGTGTGTGTGATCCATGAGCGCGCACACCTCTAGTTGCAGTTTCGCTTGTCGCCAGAGGGGGCGTAGTTCTGCAAAAACTCAGAGACTTGCGTTTTGCACCTTTAACAGTACAAAAGTCTTTACTGTCCGTTTAGATCAATTTAATGCATCCATGCTAAAAGTTAATTTCTTTCAACAACAACAAAAAAACAACAACCTTACTGACCCAAAACTTTCGAATGGTAGTGTACTTTAAAGCTACACTGTGTAACTCTTTTAGTTTATTCTTAGCTAAAAACACTTACTTCTTTCAATAATATATGTGCTCATTAATGTATGTTTACTTCGTTCAAGTAATTAAGTATTCTCGTGAGTGTATAATATGCCATTGAAAATACATACGGGTAAGGGGTTCTAATGTCGATCGCCATGTTGCCCCTCCATCTTGAAAGTACATTAGCCAAAGAGGGACATACCCGTTAATTCAAGCTTCGCCTTTCACATTTACGTTTGAGTTAACACTCATGGACAGAGGTCGAACTGGAAGCCATGTTAATCTTGGACTACATTGACCACCGTAGGAGTTAAAACGAAATCGGAATTGAAGAGGAACATAAACTAATTTCCACTGGATGGTCATATACCTTTTAGGGATGCGCGGTATACCGGTATTGCAAAAATACCGGTATATAATAAATTTCAAACGGTACAATATCATCATTTTGTTGAATTCGGTATTTCATACGCTGCTGTTCCGAAGTTCTCCACAAGGCGGCAGTGCGCTGACCGAAACTGACGCGGGTCACGCGAAACCGGCAAACGAAGGAACACGATGGATCAAACGAAGCTCATTCGAATTTCTACACACCCGAAATTAATAAATAGAGAGAGTAGTATCAGTTAAATAAGGCATTACTTTGCCTGCTAAAGTAATGAGAATAGTAAAGTAACAGACCTCAATGCACCACTCTGCAAACTTTGCTTTCAATAAAGTGTTGCCATGGGAGGCAACAAATCTGCCGAAGCGCTCGTCAGTTGCTCATCCTGACTAGTTCAAAGAGTTCAGAGATCGACGGGTGAGTTCATCATTCAACTGATTTAATTTAGTATTTTATTGAACACTGAACAGCGCACATAAGAGCTTATCAATTAAATATGATATGGTAAACACGAGAGATCAAATCTTCTTGCATGACACGCTGGAACCAATTCAGTTTAGGTCTCATCATTTTTGCAATTTTAAACAAACATATTCATTTAATTTGAATTAATAAAGAATAAAAGTAATTAAAGTAAAATTAATGGCATTATTGCCGCTGTGGCGACCCATAGAGAGAGAGAGATAGAGAGAGATGGTAGTAATATAAATATTAATAATATTAGCCTACAATTTGTCAACAAGGAACCTGGCCTAACAATATAGCATTGATTAATCTAGATCAATCAGTAATAAAATGACCTAAAAATGTCATATACTAATACATGTTTAGCATCTTAACTTTACTTTTTGCAATACATTATGTGCATATTCTGAACCCAAACAGTAATCAAACCAAGATGAATAAACGCTATAAATGTTGATAATTAATTCTTTGTTGATGCATGACAGCTAATGGTTTACATGTCATTTCATTATTCTATTATTATATGTTAATCTATTATTATAGATATTAACCTATTATTACATAGATATTACGATATTAATAATTAAAAAGATATATTAATTGTATAATTTCAGGGTTTTTTTTCTTTTCCAAAATCAAAATTTTACCTACTGTATGTTCCTTGACTGATTTTTTTTTTGATCTGTTTTTGTTTTTTGATACTTTTCTTTGCACATATGGTAGTTAAGAGTTTTAAGCAGTCAAAATTGTTTCAATTCACTTAAATTTAGACTTTTTTCCCCTCGACTGTGGTATCGATTTAGTATCGATACCTGAAGGTATTAGGTTCTGGTATTCATACCGAAGCCAAAATTGTGGTATCTGAGCCATCCCTAATACCTTCTCACCGTTAGATGGGGGTAAAAATCACACAGTGTAGCTTTAAATCAGTTCCTGCATTCCCTGGGACTCGAACCCATGGTCTTGAAGTGGCACATGTTTGTAGAACAATCGGTGCCTTAATGCACTAATTGTCGATTCCTTTCCAACCCCCAGATTCGCTGGAAGTATATGATTGTGGACGAGGGTCACCGCATGAAAAACCATCACTGCAAGCTCACGCAGGTGTTGAACACCCACTACGTTGCTCCCAGAAGGCTGTTGCTGCACTGGGACCCCTCTACAGAACAAATTACCTGAGCTCTGGGCCTGCTCAACTTTCTGTTGCCCACCATCTTCAAAAGCTGCACCACCTTTGACAGTGGTTCAATGCTCCATTTGCAATGACTGGAGAGAGGGTAAACTGTTATGTTTCACTCTTATAGATTTACCATCCTGTTTTACACATTACACTGTAGCTTAAAGAGGTTTCTCTCTGTTGCGGATTACACCGATTCAGGTGGATCTAAGATGAAGAGGAGACCATCCTCATCATTCGCGTCGCATAAGGTATTACGTCCCTTCCTTCTGCGCAGACTGAAGAAAGAAGTGGAATCTCAGTTACCTGAGAAGGTAAGGATTCATTCTGTCACACTTTTTTAATGAAAGTGGAAAAGGAAGATACCGAGTAAAACAACAGTATTAATGTTTAATGTAAGTTTCGGGTTAGAGTTGTCAAAAAGTACGACTTGAAGTGAAATGTTTTAAATTGTAAAGCTTTGAGTGTTGTTGAGAGCAATCACAAACACTTCTGATTTGCCATTGTGTTCACGCACTTATCAGTATATGTCTGATGGGCTGCTATGATCAACGCACTGGAGAGTTTCCTTTCAAAAGCTCCTGTCTGTATCTGAGTAAGTGCTTGGTATAGAGCATCATTGATGTATATTAACAACATCGTTTTGAAGAGCTGATCATTGTAGCCAATCACAGACATATCCAATAAACGTGTGAGTACAATAGGCAATCAGAGGAGTTTATGATTCTGCTCAACAATGCTCAATGCAGAATTGAAAATTTCAGTATCGACTTGGTTTTTGACAACTCTAGTTCAGGTTTTAGGCTTTGGTTCTTCAAAAATGAAATGCTGCTAAAAAGCATTCAGCATGACATTTAGCAAGTGTCTTATTAGGTTCACCGCACACAGAAAACAACAAATAAGGCTTTGTCAAAGCAGCTATAAATGGTTTGATATATGAATAGTTACAGTTATGTGTAACTGTTAGGGCTGTAGTCAACCAAAGAAATCCTTGGTCGAACCAAAGTCTTGTCCTGCCTAACGATTACTCTGACCAAAAAAAACAAAAAAACGGGATGTTTTGATTTAACATTTTTGAACAATTTTCATAGAGCATTTATAAAACAACAACGAAAAAACACTTTCAAGGAGAACTGTCCTGACAGTCACAATCGCACACCTTACCACACCACACGCTACAAAAAAATATAACTGCTATCTGCCACATAATGAAAAATCATAACAAAAGCTCTCGTTACAGAGGCTGTATATTCTTCTTTACTTTCAAAGCTGTGGGTTAACATTCGTCCAGCCGATCTAGGCCTTTTAAAACAAACACAAAACCCAAATAGCCTAAAAAACAATCCTAATAATAACAGGCTGTATTGTAGGACCGCATATAGGTTTATTTTCGTTTTGTTACATTTTTAGGCTATTTTCAAATGTGTAAAGTGTACAAATAAAAACAAAAACTTATCAATAAAACACAATCTATTGAGTCAGCACGATAAAGCCGTTAAAGGGACTGCTCACGTCTTTTGCGTGCTCAAGTTCGATTTCAAATGTAGGCGCGCGCATTATGGAAGCGACACACTCTTTTTTTCCAAGTGCGTCCACTGCTACATCGAGATAAAAACATATAGTGTATAAAAACATAAAAACCAAAACAAGTAGCATTCTAACTGAATGAATACAGCTAAACTACCTATATCCCTTACTGAGCGTGAAGCAGCAACGCAGCCAGCCACAGGAGCGGACCGAGTGTTGTATGTGCTAAACTGTGGCGCTGTCTAAAAAATAGCCTAAATTAAAGCATTTAAAGTTGGGGATAAAACATAGGCTAATTATATTTAGAAAACAGTAATATATAACTTCTTATAAAGGAATAAATATCAAGGAGTAAATCATTGAAAATTTCTTTCTATTGGTAAAAAAAAATAAAATGCAACTGGTCGACCAATAAGAATGTTCAGTCGACCAAGACGGCATTAAACCGATTAGTCGAATAAACGACTAAAGTTGACAGCCCTAATAACTGTAATATTAAATTTCATAAATAGGTCTCAAAAGTAAAAATTTATACTGCCATTTTTACAGGCCCCAGTATGAATTATTACATTATTCACACATTATTACATTACATTTATACAGTATTACATTTCCTATACATCTTGAAACAACATTCTTTACAAAATTATTTTATTTATTTCCAAAAACAACATTCATTTTACACATTTTTTTCTTTTAATTAAAGCTGCAATACCTAAGATTTTTGCATTAAAATATCCAAAAATCACAAGGCAACTGTTATATATTTAGTTAAGATGATAACTTACAATATTCCAAATGTTTCAAACAATGTTTAAATCGCGAGAAAATTTAGATTTTAACCAAGGAAACGGGGCGTGTGAGCAGGGGTGAGCTGGGAGTCGCCAGTCAATCGTGTCATATCCGTTACCTCGGTTTCCGCTCGTACTGCGTGTAGTCCTGGACAAATGCGGAAGTTGTAGTTGTGCGTTCAGCGCTCTATCAAGCAACAAACGTCAGCTTGTTTCGTGCATTTGTTATGGAATGGAGCAGAATTATTCTTTTCAATTATTCTCGGAATGTGAACTGTTGGCTGTAAAGGGGGTCGCACACCGGACGAGAAGAGCCGCGCCACGTCTAGGACAAAGTCCATTATCGCACACCGGACGCGCACTTTCTCATCAGTATATGGCCAGCAATATTGTTATGTTTAATGACATGAAAGAAAGATAATGTTTGTCTATGTTATGATTGTACTGTACAATTAAATACAATCGTTGCTGAGTCTGCATTCTGAAACCTTCACCTCAGAACATCCGTTAACTGAATGAATTGAGAATCTCACCTGAAAAATCTAATAACATCAGTAATTGTCATTCAAGCAGCTGATTTCTGTAAATGAATGCAAAACTAAATGCATATTGCAGCATAGGGCGAAGTCAGGATCCATTAGCATCGATTTGACTTCAAACCCTCTCCAGCATAGCTTCGTCCAGTGACTCGTACAGTAACATCTGTGATAACTAATTTACTTTTAAACCTGACTTTTCTTGCGGCTATTTCAGTTTAATGAAAAAAAGCATGTCATTAAACGCAACATTTATAGAGATTCGAACTTTACCTCATCCATGACAACTAATTTTCGATTCCCGTCTGACTGATTTATCCACGGTGGAGTTGAAAACAACAGTTCCCATCATTCCGCGTTCCTCCACGTCGTCATCAAGCAAAGCCGTTGTTGTTGTTTTGAATGTAGCGCCCTCTAGCGACATGCCAATCTTAGGTATTGTAGCTTTAAAGCATCTTCCAAACTAATTTTGAATGACATCTGTATGTCATATGGTTGAGGTTATACAGTATTAATCCATTGGGTCTTAATTTGTCACAGGTGGAGTATGTCATCAAATGTGACATGTCAGCCATCCAGAAGGTTCTGTACAGGCACATGCAGGGCAAAGGTATCCTGCTCACTGACGGTTCAGAGAAAGACAAGAAGGTAAAAAGAGAGGCTGAATGGTAACTGTACACTGTATGTTACACCGCTGTGTAGATTAAAGCAGATGTTCATGGGGTTTTAACTTGATGTATTTCATCCACAGGGTAAAGGAGGAGCCAAGACTTTAATGAACACCATCATGCAGCTGAAGAAGATCTGTAACCATCCCTACATGTTTCAGCACATTGAGGTATCGACATATGTCAAGTCAAGTCAAGTCACATTTATTTATATAGCGCTTTTCACAATACAGATTGTATCAAAGCAGCTTCACAGTGATAACATGACAGAAGTACAACACAGATAAGTAATATTGTTAAATGGTAAAAACCCGACTAAGCAAGCCAAAAGCAAGGCAAAGCAAGGCGACAGTGGCAAGGAACCAAAACTCCATCAGATTGGATGGAGAAAAAACCTTGGGAGAACCCAGGCTCAGTCGGGGCCAGTTCTCCTCTGGCTTACATTCATATTGTTAATATATAAATTAGTGCTGTCAAACGATTAAAATATTTAATCGCGATTAATCGCATTAATGTCATAGTTAACTCGCGATTAATCGCACATTTTTATCTATTCTTAATGTCTTTTGATTTCTTTTTGTTACATTTTTTTCTCATTTTAATGCTCTTATCAACATGGAAAAGTGGATTGGCTTGTTTAGTGCAAATGTTTTTTTTTATTATTATTATTGAAAATAACATTGGAATAGTGTTCAATTTCACTCTAACATATATAGCCTAAATAATCTCTCACACAATGCAACACTGTCCATCAATAAAAGGGTGAAAGAAATACTGACGAGGTGCTGATATTGGCGAGGGGGCGGAGAATTTGCATCATCTGTGTTTGTGTGTGTGTTGTTTGCTTGGCCATCATCAAGTGGTGTTTCAGGCTGGACGTGCTGCGATGATGATAGCTCAGTTCATAATGACAAAACATACAGATCGCTTTGGTCTTGTCAATGGGACAATTTGGCAACTTTTTAAAAGTAAACTTTACATTCAGAATCTCATTGGCATCCATTTCGGCGTCTCGCGCTTGTCATCCACTCAAAACATAACGTTACTATTTGGCCGGCTCGCAAGCTGAAACGAGTGTGTGCGGCACAAAACGTCCCTCGCGCTGCGCTCTGAAACCCATTCATTGCAATTGCTTGCCCCGCGCGAGGACGTTTCGTTGCTTCTTCGACCAAAGCGCAAGCGGATCTAGCTAGACCGGAAACAAAACAACAGGCACGCGCACACACTCGTTCGGGCTTGCGAGCCGGCTTTGAGTGGATGACGAGCGCGAGACGCTGAAATGGATCAGAACGCATGCCGCGTCCTGTTGCAAAAGTATGTGAAACAACTACAAAGTTTGCTAGGACAAAAAGATCGTTAATCGCGCGATAAAAAAATTAACGCCGTTAAATGGGTTTGCGTTAACGCCGTTAATAACGCGTTTAACTGACAGCTCTAATATATATATATATATATATATATATATATATATATATATATATATATATATATATATATATATATATATATATATATATATATGTATTAGTGTTATCAAATCAATTAAAATATTTAATCGTGATTAATTGCATTAATGTCATAGTTAACTCCTGAATTAATTCGCACATTTTTATCTATTCTTAATGTCTTTTGATTTCTTTTTGTTAAATCTTTTTCTCATTTTAATGCTCTTATCAACATGGAAAAGTGGATTGGCTTGTTTAGTGCAAATGTTTTTTTTTTATTATTATTATTGAAAATAACATTGGAATAGTGTTCAATTTCACTCTAACATATATAGCCTAAATAATCTCCACACAATGCAACACTGTCCATCAATAAAAGGGTGAAAGAAATACTGACGAGGTGCTGATATTGGCCAGGGGCGGAGAATTTGCATCATCTGTGTTTGTGTGTGTGTGTGTGTGTTTGCTTGGCCATCTTCAAGTGGTGTTTTAGGCTGGACGTGCTGCGATGATGATAGCTCAGTTCATAATGACAAAACGTACAGATCGCTTTGGTCTTGTCAATGGGACAATTTGGCAACTTTTTAAAAGTAAACTTTACATTCAGAATCTCATTGGCATCCAGTTCGGCGTCTTCCTGCCTCGCCATCCACTCAAAACATAAACGTTACCATTTGGCCGGCTCGCAAGCTGAAACGAGTGTGTGCGGCACAAACGTCCCTCGCGCTGCCGCTGAAACCCATTCATTGCAATTGCTTGCCCCGCGCGAGTACGTTTCGTTGCTTCTTCGACCAAAGCGCAAGCGGATCTCAGCTAGACCGGAAACAAAACAACAGGCACGCCGCACACATCGTTTGGGCTTGCGAGCCGGCTTTGAGTGGCATGACGAGCGTGAGAACGCTGAAATGGATCAGAACCAGGGCGTTTCTAGGTTTCAAAAACATCAGGGGCTGAACCCGAAACATCAGGGGCTGGGTTATGGTAATTATTAGATAACATGTTTCGAGTACAGAGAATAATGTATATCGCATGCCTATATGCAGGGGGCAGACTGGATAAGACCCCCCCCCCATCCCTGGTACTGTAACCAGACCATCCCAGATTACCACACAGTCACACACATTCAAAGGTGAGGTAGTTAGGGGGGTTCGGGGGTATACTCCCCGAGAAAATTTTGATTTCTCAGACCTACATGTGTGCATTTTAGGGTATTTGAAGGTCATATAAATTGGATAACAATAGCTTTAAAAGCATGTCAGTGGACAGTAGCCTAGCATAAATTATTTGTCAAGCAGATAACAGATTCTTAAATATGAGAATGAGGATAAATGTTGAAATAAATGATCCACACTTGGAAATGCTGAACACATTCGAGGACCATACAAGTCTAGCCTATATAATTATACATTTGATAAATATATATATATTTTTTACTTATGAATTAAGATTATAGTTTCTAGCGTAGAACATCTGTGTTAAATAGGAATAAATTGTAATAATGTTAATCAAGCTGACTAAATCACACGACTGTTAACAATGACGCAGCAGTTAACAATAAAAAGCTGTTAATTCTACATTTTAAGTGTATGTTTCATTAAAAAAGGCCGCAAAACAGCGATTAAAAGCCGTTTGGCTCGCGAGAAAGTTAATGTAGGATGTAGGAATTTCTAACATAAGATAGGATGAAGCAAGATGGGATTCCTAAAGTTAAAATCCTATCTTACTCTCTTTACGGCCCCTGATCTTACTCGTTATCTGAGGGGAATAACGTTAATTTAGCCTACACATCATGTTTCAATCGCCAAATCAGATGTATAAGTTAGGCTACTTCATTTACGTTACATTCTGCACGAGAAACGGATTATGACTCACAAAATGGATTAAGTTAGCTCATTGCGAAATAGTAAGGTCCCACGTACTTAAATTTATAATCGGACATGTTCTGCATTAAGTGCCACAGTGTCTAATTTAAGTTAGACCTAGTGTTGCTGAAGAGCCTTCACCGAGACACCGACCTGAGCTAATGATGAGGAAACGGCGCCAGTAAGTCTATAACTCTTCTCTTGCCTCTCATCCGCCTTCGATCGTTCATGACTCCTTATTTTACTTTTTAAAAAGTGTCTAATGTCCATAGCATACTAAGCCAAAAACAACAATGACAGTCAAGCCCTAAAGCTGTAAGTTAACCGATGTCTCTCTCTCTGCCTCCGATGCGCACTCTATAAGCGTGCTGTAACCATAGTAACTTTATACGCTTGTTAGCCTATGGTAATAACTAGCTAGTTAAACAAATAGGCCTACAGTGAAAGCCAGCCAGATGATGATCTATCTTCAGACTTTAAGGATAAAAAACTGAATTCTTACCCACTGACTTCTTCCGAAATCCCAAAGTCTCGTTTGCTTCATTTTTCTTTAATCTTTTCTTTCCTGCTCGCTGACTGTCTCAGTTGTTAACTCGCGCTCTTGCGGTTGACTGTGCTAGCTCCTCCCCTACCTGCTGCTGCTGCATATTTATCTATATATATATATTAGTGCTGTCAAACGATTAAAATATTTAATCGCGATTAATCGCATTAATGTCATAGTTAACTCGTGACTTAATTGCACATTTTATCTATTCTTAATGTCTTTTGATTTCTTTTTGTTAAATTTTTTTCTCATTTTAATGCTCTTATCAACATGGAAAAGTGGATTGGCTTGTTTAGTGCAAATGTTTTTTTTTTATTATTATTATTGAAAATAACATTGGAATAGTGTTCAATTTCACTCTAACATATATAGCCTAATAATCTCTCACACAATGCAACACTGTCCATCAATAAAAGGGTGAAAGAAATACTGACGAGGTGCTGATATTGGCGAGGGGCGGAGAATTTGCATCATCTGTGTTTGTGTGTGTGTGTGTGTGTGTTTGCTTGGCCATCATCAAGTGGTGTTTCAGGCTGGACGTGCTGCGATGATGATAGCCTCAGTTCATATTTAACAGAGAGGAAGAACGGAGTAGCCCATAGGCTATCGAACAGCAAAGAAATGTATTCTATAGGCTAGATTATTTTTAAGATCTATTTTTACAGGCTGTATGCATGCAAAGCCAAAGCGCAATGAAATAAAGCAACTTATGATTTCTGGCGTTTACATAGGCTATTGTTGTCCAGTTTCATATTTGCTCAGTGACAGTCATTACATTCGGGGCTTGACTCAAAACATCCGGGGCTGAAGCCCCGGGAAAATCGGCTGGCGACGCCCTGATAGCAGAACGCATGCCGCGCTCCTGTTGCAAAAGTATGTGAAACAACTACAAAGTTTGCTAGGACAAAAAGATCTGTTAATCGCTGCCATAAAAAAATTAACGCGTTAAATGGATTTCTGCGTTAACGCCGTTAATAACGCGTTTAACTGACCGCTCTAATATAAATATGAAATATAAATATTGTTTATATATAATACGGAGCCATAACATATCGCCAGTGTTGAGTCGTCTCTTCACAGGCGTTGGGGCATCTGAGATCCCCGTGAGAGGCTGGATACAAACTGGACCTAACGAGCGCCATTTCTCCGGACAACCGTCCCGAGATAACAGCAGAAAGGCAGATGGGAGATAATTAGCATAGCTGATGTTCAGAATGATTTCCATTATACAGGAGTCGGTGTTAGAAAATCACTATCTCACAAACTCTCCGCAAGCCAACCATACGTGCCGAACGTGTCCAACCGTTTGTCTAAAAGGCTGTCGAGCCCCGCTGGTGCGTTAAGCAGTTTCAGCGGCGAACGGTTCTGTATGGCATAACAGAGGACTAAAAGGTAAGCATTATGTGAATGCTTGACTGAAGAGATGCGTCTTTAGTCTAGTTTTAAACTGTGTCAGCGAGTCAGAGCCTCGAACCGTATCGGGAAGGCTATTCCAGAGTTTAGGAGCTAAATGCGAGAACGCCCTCCCTCCTTTAGTGGACTTAGATATCCTAGGAATGACCAGAAGCCTTGAATTTAGTGATCTTAAAGAACGCGGTGGATTGTAGAGCGAAAGAAGGTCCGTTAAGTACATTGGAGCTAAACCATTTAGGGCTTTATAGGTTAGTAGTAGTATTTTGTAGTTGATGCGGAACTTAATAGGTAACCAGTGTAGAGATGATAAAATCGGTGTTATATGATCGTATTTTCTTGACCTAGTAAGAACTCTAGCGGCTGCATTTTGGACTAACTGTAGCTTGTTTATTGAGGATGCAGGACAACCGGCTAATAAAGCATTACAGTAATCTAGTTCTCTAGGTCATAAATGCATGAACTAACTTTTCTGCATCAGAAACAGATAGCATGTTACGTAGCTTAGCAATGTTTCTAAGGTGGAAAAAGGCTGTTTCTTGTAACATATGAAATATGATTTTCGAAAGACAAGTTGCGGTCTAGTATAACAATCTAGGTCTTTTACTGTAGTGGATAAAGTAACAGGACATCCATCTATATTAAAGTTGTATTGTAAGAGGTTTTGTGAGTAGTTTTTTGGACCAAGAAGTAAAACCTCCGTTTTATCTGAAATTTAATAGCAGGAAATTACGCGTCATCCAGCATTTTATGTCTCAGTCATGGCTATTATTAAGCTGAAATAAAATATGAATGTTGGTTGAATTAATTAGAAATGTTCTTTTTAAACTAAAATAAGTGTTCAGTTGAAGCACTACAATTATTAACCCTATTGCAACTTATCATTAGAGACCACTAACAACTATCATGAGCAAACCAAATATATTTCGATAAATTATACTTAAAAAAAAAATCAACATTTTAACTTTCCAGAGCTATTGGTCTAAAAAATGAGAAAGAATGTTAAAAATGTATAATTACAACAAATGACAAGACATCAACTTTAACAGGAAAAAAATAAGTTGCTTTTTTTGTCCATTCTTTTAATTTCTTTTAATTTTTTACTTCGTTGTCTTCTGTGTATCACAATAATTATTTGTGTCAATGCGTTCATCATCAGACATACTGCTTTATCACTGTCCTTATTTGCATATATATATATATATATATATATATATATATATATATATATATATATATATATATATATATATATATATATATATATATATATATATATATAACTTGAAGAAGACATAATAGTGCACATGCACGGTGATGGTTTATGTTTGGAGCACTGGAGTATATGAAATATGTCCATAAAAACTTGAAAACTCGCTCTGGTCCGGATATGAACTGTGATCCCTGTTGCGACTTTAAACTCCTCACGGAGTTCCACGCAAAAAACAGTCTTGTGTGTTGTTGCATATTAAATATGAGTCATATTTTACCATGTATTGGTGGTCAAACTCCAGCTTTGGCCACATCGTTGGGAAAATGCAAACAACACTTTTGTTTTACTGTTTTGAGTAAACATACACTTATGAACACAGATTTGTGTCTGAAAATCACACAAGCTCCACAAGCAGAACAGGCAGAGGTGTACAAACAGTGGTCTTCATGACATTTAACTTCTTTGATGGCATGCAATGTACAGTGCAGTGATTGGATTAAAAGAGAAAAGTTCAGAAAATGATGACATAGATGCGTACTCTTCCAAGCCCTGGAGCTGTTTTTATCTTGTAGCATGAGTTTCATTGGGTTTAAAAAGCATTGAACCCGATTAACTTTTATTGTATGTATATAAAATATCTTTTAGACCTATGACTTCTTCATTATCTATGGAGTTAACTTCAGTCAACAATCAAAACGAAGCATTCTACAGTGTCATGGTATTTTTTTTCTACTTGTATGGCAGTAAAGTGTCGATTTTTTTACTTTAGGAATCCTTCGCTGAACACTTGGGATATCCAAATGGCATTATCAGCGGGTGAGTACGCGATGTGAATCGTCTGTTACCATGAATTGTTCATTCATCAAATATGGATCACTAAACACACCACTGAGCCCCTATACTAACTGACATTTAAGACATGCTGTTTTGTTGTCCTAGCCCTGACCTGTACCGTGCCTCTGGCAAGTTTGAGTCACTAGACTCGCATCCTGCCCAAGCTGAAGGCCACCAATCACAGAGTGCTTCTGTTCTGTCAGATGACCACACTCATGACCATCATGGAGGATTATTTTAGCTACCGTAACTTCCTCTATTTGCGTCTGGATGGTAAGTAATCAGTGCAAACCTCCTTTTATGTTTTCCTGTGCTTTAGGAACTCAATGTTGGGGATTTCCTATTGGTGGCCCACCATTTTTTTAATAGAGTGATCACACATATATGCTGCCCTTTCTCTTTTCATTAAAACATGTTTGTTTCTGGTTGTGTCCTCCAGGAACTACGAAGTCTGAGGACCGGGCAGAGCTTTTAGAAAATTCAACAGTGAAGGCTCCCAGTATTTTATCTTCCTGTTGAGCACCAGGGCAGGTGGTTTGGGCCTCAATTTGCAAGCTGCAGACACCGTTGTGATCTTTGACAGCGACTGGAACCCCCACCAGGTTTGTGTGATTCAGAGGATCTAGACATTCACATCCCTAGTTTTCAAATTAGCAGTGATCTGTCATTTTTAAATGTGACTTGAAAAAGATCTTAAGAGTATACGTGATTCACCTTGGTTGAGATAAGTTTCTTGCGCACATGCATTACAATACATGAATGTTTGTTTACACTCATCCATAAACATTAATAGATCCAGTCAACTTGACTGCTAGTCCCATCATTCAGCTCATCACTTGCGTCATAAAACATACACCTTTGTTATTGTTGGAAACTGCGCCCTCTTGTGGCAAAAAAAACCCCTACATATTGTGCCTTTAATGAGTCTGAAGAACTGAGCTGGTTGGACTTCGGTAGATGAAGGCAGTGGCGTGTCTTCTCCCTCAACTCTTGCTTTTTCAAACAGCACATTAAAGAAAGTTGTTTAGTCATTACTGTGGCGCCGACACTGCTGACAGTTTCCTGTCAGAACTCCCTAGCAACCATCAGCAACCAATTTTCCAGAGGGACGTTTAATTTTAACAAATTAAACACAAACACCAGTCAACAATGAGTCAGGTTTATATTAATATATTTTCTTAAATACATTTGAATGAATTTTTTTTTTTTAGAATTATCAGAACGTGCCTGGGTGGGCCAGTGCCGCCCTTGCCCAATATCTGGCTACAGCCCCATGTATAGCACTTTTTAATGCCAGATTTTTAAGGTGATTTTTGACATTTTTATATATTTATTGGTTTATTTATTCATATATCTTATTATTATTTTATTTTTTCAGTATGTTGGTTGGATGATTTGTTTTTTTTTATTCAGCAGCATGAAGTTTGGGCCTTTTTCCCATGATTTTTCAGCAGAAGATGCTAAAAATGTTCCCTCCATCCGCCTCCACATATAGCAAAACACAAAAGCAATCTTCTGCCAATTTGAACAAGCCAGAAATATTGCACCATGCCTCTTCTTAACACTCTTCCCCTCTGATTTTATCCTGATAAACTCAGTTAATCACACTCAACTGTGTTTCAATCACCAGGACTTGCAGGCACAGGACCGAGCCCACCGCATCGGCCAGCAGAATGAAGTACGCGTACTGCGTCCTGTGCACTGTTAACAGTGTGGAGGAGAGGATTCTAGCAGCGGCCAAATATAAACTGAACGTTGATCAGAAGGTCATTCAGGCTGGCATGTTTGATCAAAAGTCCTCTAGCCATGAACGTAGAGCCTTCCTGCAGGCTATTCTGGAGCACGAGGAACAGAATGAGGTAAGTCGCTTCAACAACCACTGATGGCAGTTGCAGGGTTCCCGTAGATCCTTCAAGTCTTAAATTTGATTCAAAAGACTTAAGTCTTGAGTTTTTTTATTGAAGTATAAGGCCATTAAAAGTCTTATTTTTACTAATGAAAGGTCTTAAATTTTAGATGGCAGTTTGACTTAGACATATCTTAATGATTTTCAAATTAAAGCCATTAATTGAATTTTCTGATTATTTTTATTATTCTGATGATATTGTAATCATTGTTTAATGATGTTTGAGGAATGCCATCATTTGTCTAGTTTTCTGATGTGTCAGACAGTATGTATCCTAATGAGTTTTTGTATTATACTTATATCATATTATGTTCTTATATAGAATATAAATCAAAGTTCTTTTCCCACAATTGACCTTCGCCACCCCTCTCGTTACTGTTGTAGTACTTTGCGCTCCACGTGTTCAGACATTCCTAATAATTAGTATTTTACATGTGAATGGAAAAGGACTGCATATTATTGTGGGTATCGCAAGAAATAATATGCAACCGATTAGAGCACAATTTCATAAAAATTTAGAAGCAGAGCCTGACATAGTCCCCAGCCGCAAGCAGCAGCCACCTTATCTGCTGGCCACTCATCAAATGGGAAACACAAATTGAGGAAACAGCTATGTTTGTGCACCATCAGGGCAGGTATAATCACAGTGGGAACTTAGACCTACAACCCAATAGGTGGTTTGCAGTCGCATGATTGTGTTAACGCTGAAAATGCAGATGAAGGGCAAGGGTCCATAGAGCCACTGGGAGGAAAAACTCGTACTGTAACTAACTTTAGATGCTATTACAAGAAGAAATATATAAACAGAGAAATTACAGAAAAACAAATGTTGGACTGTGTATCCTAATTGGCTATGAAGAGGACCGATTTTCAACTGGATTTAGAGATTTGCCTGCCATCGAGGCTGTAAGATATCTAGCAACTACCTTGACTTTACAAAGTCCGGAAACTGGTACGTTGGCACAATACAGCAACAGTCATAAGTGTATTTAAACACCTGAATAATGTAATTATAAGCCACATAGAATAATGTACTAGCTGCACACCCACCTCCCATTTGGCTCTCTACAACCGCAGCAGCCGGAGGTTTGCAAGGCATTTTTCCCTGGTGTTTTTCTGTCAATTTCTGTATTTTCCCCCTTATGAACAACAACTTTTGGCACACCAGTAAAAAACTACTTGTGGTTTGATCTATTTGAGCAACCAGAAACCACGCAAGAACACAGGCATTTTGAGTTTGTTATAGTGCTTCCTAAAGTAGAAAATCACTTCCTGCCCTCCATCTCTGTTTTCGTGTCCCATGGCAACTCAGTGGCGCTACGTCTATATATGAACACAAGCTATCAAAGCAACGCAGTAAGTTTTTTCTCATGAGCTACATATAGTTGTCAACAGAACTCAACTACATTTTTTATTGATATTGCTATGGAAGTTTTGGAATAAGCTGCCCCCTGATCTTCATGCCATTGACAAGCTACAAATCTTCAAATCAAAACTTAAAACTCATATCTTTACTATGCTCAATAAATAATCTTCAATTATATTCTCTCAGCTCTTTTTTCATTTTACATCTTTTGTGGAAATATATATTTTGCAAAAAAGGTTTATGTTTGTCATATTTGACTTATGTTTATTGTTTTTAGTGTTTGCTCGTATCCATCTGCTTCTCTGCTTGTTCGCTTGACTACCTGTTCCTTTTTTTTTCTTTTTTTTTGAAGCTACCTTGGGTTCTTGAAAGGCGCTATAAAAAATAAACATATTGTTATAATTGTTACTACGTGCACGCTGGAAGAAGTAAATTTGTAAAATAATGAGTGTTGCTTCTTTTACTTGGTCCTTCATGAGTGCAACCAAAAAAGAGAAACCACAACGACCACCAGTTTTCATTGAGTCCTAGCCCCGGAACACACCAAGCCGATAGACGGCCGTCGTGCAGTTTTTGTGCGTCGGCAAACTAAGTTTCCTCGGTGTGATACGCACGGTTCCGTGGGCTTAAAATAGTTCCTCGTCGGCTTTGTTTCGCCCGATTCGACATGTTGAATCGGCATCAGGCCGTCGGGGAAGAGAGAACTCTGATTGGCTGTTCAGCTTAGTGAAAGAGTCTAAACGGTAAAGATAGAAGGCTGTTCTTATGTTACGTCTTCTTACCTGAGTGTTCCTTGGCGAATATTTCAATATTAACATGGGCGGAGTGAAATAAAGAAAGTGTTTAGCAGGACCGATATTTCAAAATGGTAAGCACGTGCTACTTTGTTTACGTTATGTGTATCTGCATCAGGCAGCGTCGGTTTTTCTTTTTTGAATGTCGATTATAGACCAATATATCTGCAGAAATAGACAGTTGGCTCATTAAACGCAGGCGCAGAACACACATTCTAGCTGACAGTCGCCTGTAAATCTCTCGGTGTGTTCAAGTGCAGATTTTTTCCCCGACGAAAGCGGACGTAGAGGCGACAACACAGTCTGGCATTCATCAGCGCTAGTTCGTCGGCGTCGGCTTGGTGTGTTCCGGGCTTACGTGACCATCGGAGCCAGCTCATAAATGATACTTTTGACGAATCCCGTAGGATTAACGGCAGACACATCTTTCCGATCGACAAATGCCTTGATTGCAGTCCTCTGTTCGTCCTTTAAAATGAATGCGATTTTCGATTTCTTTTACAACAGACGCGATAGGGGAATTCTATACATCTCAATTCTCCAGCTGCAATAAACTTTTCAGGGAAACCAGTTCAAACCAAGCGCTCTTTGATAACCATATAAAGCCCGCCCTGGCAATTTGATTGGCCCACTTAATCCTGAACCGATCATAATTACTCATCAATGGATCGAGTCCAAACAGAACTTTTAGACCAAAAAATGTTGTGGGCGGGGTTTGGGCTGTCATTGTCAAAAATGATTGGAAAAAGCCAGATTCTTTTTCATTTACTAGCCATTATGAAAGCATACATTGTGCAGTTTGATTGCTTGCTATCAAATGGGCTATGCACATATCAAATTACGCTTCACTACATACATTTGCATACACTTCCCAAAATGGATATAAATCCAATCTACTATATAAATATGCAAATACTGTATAACAGATGAGGCCAGTACCAGGCTGTGAAATTTTCTGTTGAATGCTCTCATTGCCCCACATAGCAGTTCATGTTTGAGTTTCACGGTGTCTCCATCCATGTGTGTCATTCATGATGGTGGGCTCTGTGTCAATTGTGGGGTTCTCAAACTTCTGCACTCTGATTGCTGTTTGGTACAACAACTGAACAACTTGTCATTTTCTATAAAGGAGCTTTTATTGGTCGAAAGGCATGTGAGAAACCTCAAAATAAAGAAACATTAAAGGGATAGTTCACGTAAAATTATATGTTGCTTTTTTTTCTTCAGTGGAACATAAGAGGTGACATAAAGAAAAAAAGATCAACTCTTTTGTTCCATATAGACCATTTCACAAGATGTAAACAACACTGATCCAGAAGCACTTCCTGTTTCAGTTTTTTAACACTACATAAAAGCTGAGATAAAATGCAACCAACAGAACATTTAAAACTGAATCAAAAAGTTAAACAAACATCTTTAAGATATTTTCTTTACATGTGAAATAAAGAAAACAGTTACAAACTGAAACAGGAAGTGTTTCTGAACCAGTGTTGTTTACATCTTGTGAAATGGTCTATAAGAATTACATTTCTACAGGTTTGGACAGACAACAGGATGAGTAAAAGATGACAAAATTTACTTTTTACAAAATTTTAATTCTGTCACTCTCAAAATAAATGTATCCTAATTATGTTTTTGGCATATGTTTGTGTTATACCAGGAGGAAGATGAAGTTCCAGATGATGAAACTCTCAATCAAATGATTGCTCGTAATGAGGACGAATTTGAGCTTTTCATGGTAAGACTGAAATTGCACAAAAATTGTTGCTTGAAAAAGTCCCTTGCATGTTGATTCACAGTAATTGTTGTCTCTTTAAAAGTAAGCCATGTGCCATGTGTTTCTGTGAATTAATTTACAACTAGAACAAGAAATTTATCAATTACTTTCAAACTTAAATTAATCCATTAATGCCACTTTTAGCGCATGGATTTGGACCGCCGTCGAGAGGATGCGCGCAACCCTAAACGTAAACCTCGGCTAATGGAAGAGGATGAGCTGCCATCATGGATCCTGAAGGATGATGCAGAGGTGGAGCGGCTGACCTGTGAGGAAGAGGAGGAAAAGATCTTCGGCCGGGGATCTCGTCACCGCAGAGATGTCGACTACAGTGACGCATTGACGGAGAAGCAGTGGCTAAGGGTATGCTGCTTGTGTTACTTTCAATTTTGTGTTACTTTCAATCTTACCCATGACAAACAAGTAAAATGACACATGACAGACATAATCCCATCTACATGTTGAGAGCTGTTACCGTTGCAACATATCGTCTGCTGCTTTTTCTAAAGGTCTCTTTTTTATGCTGAATGAGTTAGTTCAGCGTTTCTCAAAGTGTGGGGCGCGCCCCACTGGTGGGGAATAGAAACATGACGGGTGGGGCGCGACAAATGGGAGAAAATGTGGTAATTTTGTGCCCAACTCTATTAGTTCCTTTATCGAGCATAAACTCAAAACAAAACAAGGACACATTTAAATGTAAGCCTTACTTAACCTTTTCACACGTAAGTTTAAAAGTTTTTAGAGGCGCCCGTTATTTTTAGATCGTCTCCCTTTATGGTTTCCATGGTGACGCGTCATTGCTTGTCACACCCATAGACAGTATGGTCACACCGCAGGCACAATAGCGCTGAATGACTGATTATTTGCGTTTATTTCACAAATTTGTTGGCTATAGCGGGAAATATCTGATATTCCGATTGTCGAATATGATCAAGTGGATGTGTATTGTTTAACACCTTAGTTGAGCTATGCGCGAGGCGTTAGTTTATGCCGCATTTTAGAGAATCGGATCTGGATTTAACAAACGTCTGTTTATCCACTTCTCCCGAAATACATGAAAGTAAGTGGCCCGGTGAACTGGAAGAAGCATAGAGTAAACTCGAGAGTTACTTACACGATGTGTATTTGATAAGAATAATACGTGTTGATGTCTAATTATAATGGAAATAATAATTATTGCCGCTTCCATAGACATAAGTCTGTATTTGACCAACTTTAAAATTGCTTTTTAACAAAATATGTGTAGCCTACTAGAGAACAGGCTCATTTTAGACACTAAATTAGTTTATCAATTAATTTTGAAGTGCACAAGATTTATGAATTTATCTTTAAAACGTGCAAACTTTTCTTCCGGGGGAGCATGCCCCTGGACCCCCAGGGTGCAGCAGAGGTCCACACCACACGCACAATACTGTGGGAAACACAGTAGCTTTATGATAGTTTTCGAAAATTATTATTATGAAAATACCTAAAATACAAACATTATTAGGATTTTACCACCTCCGCTTCATTGTGAGCCAGGAAAACCCTGAGATTATTATTATTCTTTTTCAATTTTGTTTGTTCTTTTTGCATGCAGTTTGCAAAGTGACAAAATAAAGCTAATAAACTAGTCCACACTTTTATTTTCTCTGTTTCTGAATTTGATGTTATCAGAGGCAAAATAAAAACACAATTGCATTATTATTTTTATATAAATTATTTATTTATTTATTTTTTTTTAAATGTCATGTTGATAAAATACATTTTAACTTAAAGTCTTGTTTATTAACATTTTTTTATGTGTTTTCAATGTTTCAGGGAAGGGCTTCGAACCCTTCCCTACCTTCAAAGTGGGGAATGGCAGAAAAAGTTTGAGAAACACTGAGTTAGTTGCACAGAGATGACCTCTCTCATTGAATGATCTGATGTAACATAAATGTTGGTAAAACAAATATTTCCTAGTGAGTAGTGAGAACGACTGACGATCCGTATTAATAGACACAGTTTTAGGTAATACTGATCAACAGAAGTATTTCAGTAAGACAGTAATAATGTGAGTTTGCCAGACCTACACAATATAAAACTCAAAACTACGTTTTTTGAACACCTGTCAAGAGCAAGCGGTTTGCGAATCCTGCATTGAACTCCAAGATTTGAGAATCAGTCATCAGTAAAATAAAGGGAACACAACGAAAGTTTAAGATTATACTGCTGTGTGTGATATCATGGCAAAGATGAATTTTAACCACTGATTATTCACATGCTCATCCTTGGGTAGTAAAAATAAAGCTTTACCATCACATTGTTGAGCGCAGCTTCTTCACGACATGATGCTGTTCAGTATCCACAGGAATCAGCTGCAGTGTTCGAGGAGGTTCAAGTTTTCCCTGGTGTCTGCGTGCACAATAAGTGGGTGGGGAATATACTAATGTTACGTCTTGACGTCAAAACGAAACAGCTTATGACTCGTTTGAAAAAGTTAAGTACATGGACATGACATACAGTGAGTCTCAAACACTATTGTTTTCTGCTTCTATTTAAATCTCGTTTTTGAAAAATACCCCTGAAAAATAGGCAATCTTCTGAGGTTCTGCAGGTTAAGAAACAAGGATCATAGGGAAAATGGCAGATCATGGAAACAAATGTTATGTTCCACACTGCAGGGGATGTGAGAAGAGAAATGTCAACAGGCGTGGTTGATGTTTATCTATTATCAGATACCGCAACAGTTTAATTCGAAGTTGTTAGTTTGCTCTGCCCATTTCACCACAGACTTATTTTTTAACCTGGGACAATATCAAGCAGGCTTCCCTCAGCGTCTCAAACTGAAGATTAAATTCCAAATAGGCCTAAATTCAATATCTAATTTTTCACGCTGAGGTTAATATTTCTTGCCTGTGTTGTCATACAAATTTACAAAATAATACTGTAGATACGTAAATTCCCTTTTGTAAAATAGTTTTACTTTCGTCTATTTCATCAACAACACGTCAGGGGCTAACTACATTCGTTTAGTTGCTCACAGATAATGTTGGCTCACTCGATCCTTCTAGCTAGCGTCACATTCTTCACCACATAAGTTGAAGGTATAGGCTATTTATTTGACAAGACATGTAACGTTAGTCCATTTGTTAAAAAAAATAAATTTTTGAAAACTGATGCATGATTATTTTGCACACTTGTAATTCAGAGTGCACCACGTAGGCTGCCAAACAGATCTTGTGTAAGGGAACACGGCTGTCTTTGAACACAATGAGGCCGCAGTGAAACAGCCAATCATAACAGAACTCCTCATTACTATTCATGACCCTTCCAAATAAGGTAAAAACAGACCATTTCATTCTAGGGCCAATTTCTAGAGTTGAAAATGGACCTGTAAAACCGTATCTGCACATTTTAAATGCCCTTAAATAAGCCACATACCTATGTATATATATTAGAGACAAAATTAAAGTATTATTTCAAAACATTCTAGGGCATCTTTAAGTGAGTGTGAGTGTTTAAGCAGCTCTTTGAAATATTTGCACTGACATTTACAAAATAATCAAAAAGCTCAGCTGATTTCTGCAGAATTAGAACAGACATCATTTAGAAAACTGTACAACTAGATTTGAATTAATAGATTTAGAGCACGCATTCCATTTTTATATGTTATAAATGTCAAAATCTGTGTAAATAATAGAAAGGTCGCCGCTGATTAACACTTTCAAAAAAATTTCTGAAGGTAGTAAAAAAGGTATTAAAAAGTCAGTAAATTTAACTTAAGGAATATTGTATATACCCTGTAACAGGAAAATAATGCAACAAAGTTTGCTTCTCCTGTACAACCGATCTAGAAGTGTCATAATCAAGCTTAAGTATGTTCAGTGATGGTTTATTTTGTTGTAATAAAAAAACAATTAATTATATATAGCCGCTCTAGATGAAACAGTGATGTCTTGTTCCAAATGGCATTCATGCACAAACTATTCATTGAGCACTAGCAAAAGTGTTTGTTTGGGAGTTGATGGCAGCAATCTTCCACTAAATTATGGCACATTTCATATTTTCAATATGAAACTGCTAAATGTCTTTAATGTGAATTTTACATGAAACATTGGTATCTACCCTAACCCTAATCTACTAAACCTGCAGCCTATAAATATCGTTATTAATTTTGGCAAATAAATAAAAAATGCCAAATATCCCAACTGTATAGTAAAACATTAAATAATAAAAGTGATAGTATGCGTCTAAAAAAGACTGACATGTTTGTTACAAATCTTATTTTCTGAGACTTATTTTCTAAGATGGCTTCTGTCTGTACACGCGAAGTGAACTGTCTTTATAACGTATCTTCTTTATTAAACGGTCTGTACTCTTACAAAGTTCTCAATGCTTCGTTTTGCATGTATGGACCCTCATTATGTTACTGTGTTAGTGTGGGGCTATTTTGAGCCTTGTTAGTGGTTATAAACTAGCAGATTTCTTTTTACTTAGTCAATGCCCCTTGTACTAGCGTTATACGCTAAAACAGTTTTAGAGATAAAACTAATTTACAATCGATTATCATGAAAACAAATCTCAGAGAACGATCGACTAGGTACCGATGTTTTATTAGACCAAAGGTTCATTGGTCACGGAGTTCTCCTTTAATGAGAAATTAAAAGGTGTTACTAATAGGGGCGTCACGTACACCGGTGTTGACGATAATTGTGATATTCAAAGCATGAAATATTGACATTTAGAGTGTGGCAATATACTGGTATTGACAATACCGGATGAGAAGCGCAGCACACACCGTCTTTAAAATTCAAACACATTTTCTCTTCAACTGTCCGCGCCTCCCAGGAACGGCTCTTATTACGAAAATCCTACATTTTTAGAAAAATGTTAATATTTATCTATATTTACACAGTTTTATATTTAATTTATATTATATTTGTCTCAAACCATCGTACATGACTTCACCCTGTGCTGAAATGTACATTTATTTTTACATTAATTTACATAAATCAGCTGCTTGAATAAAAATTGCTGATGTTCTGGATTTTCAGCTAATTATTCTCAATTCATTCAGTTAATGGATAATGTCTTCAGATCACAGACTCTGCAACTTTTGTATTGTACACTACAGTACAATCATAACATAGTGCAGACATTATCTTAAATCAACACTATGCAGCTATGATGTTTTTGTAAAACAGTGACCTCTAGAGTCGCTGTGGTGTACTTGCACTGTCGTAAATAACCGTTACACCTCTGTTACTGCATATCTACTGAACTACTGTCAAGTGTTAGACTACTTTATAATAATAAAGTTGCCTATTGCGTTTTCTGGCTTAGAACGTTTTTACATGATTTCTGTTAAATCACAAGTAAATAGCCTATAGTCTAGGACTACTGTATAATTTCATTTGGGTTTTTGATTGTAATGTAAACATTACAAAATGTCAGATGACATCTGTAAAGTTAAATGTACGTTGCATTATTTCATAACATTGTAACATTATTACAATTTATCATAATAGTTAGCAAATTGTGTTTAATTACACTATTTACAACCTCTAGGCTTATATGTCCTAATAATTATATGAGATATTATATTATGTCCTCATGATAATCATAGGAATCAACATCAACAGCGTCAATATTTAATTAATTCATAATCAACACAATTAAAATAAATAAATAAATTACAGTCGGGAAGTGCAGAAATCCGAACCAGACACAGGACTAATGTTACGTGATATAATACACATCACAACACCTGAGTTCAGCTGACAAACTAGATCAAGCTCGGCAATAGAACATAAGGAAAAAAACAAAACAAAACTAAGAGAAACCACTGTTTGTTAGGAAGTCTGCTTACAGCTCTGGTAATCGAAAGCTAGCTAGACATGTGTGAGCATTATTGAACTGGTCTAATTCTCAACAACAGATGAATGAACAGCACCGTAAAAAATTACATTCTACAAGCCAGCGCAACAACATACAACATAGAACGCAAACAAGTTTACAAATAAGAAATTTACTTACAAGTCCATCAACAAGATCGCCAGGTCAGCATTGCATCCAGTTCTGCTTTTAAGCTCGCGCCAACAAGTGAAAGCCTGACCGAGCGGGTATCCACTAGGGTGATGATTCGCCTCACTATGATTTTTTTTTTACCACCGAAACAACTTTAAATCTGTTATATTAAGGTACAGATCTTGCATAGTGTGCCTTTAATTTGTAATCCTTATCTTAATCATAATGTCATTAAACATAAGAATACTGTTGGCCATAAACTGAGAAAGTGTGCGTTCGTTGTGCGATACTTTGTCCTACACAAGATGTGGCGCTGCAGAATATGTAGCCACCAACCTTTTTACCCATCTCCGATTCCATCATCCTGCGGATAATGCAATTTTACAGAGAATACGTTGCGATGATTTTACTACTCAAGGAATGGAAAATGTGACGCTAACCTGTCTTCTGGGTTTCTGTGTTCATACATTTAATAAAGGGTGATTATTTAGAACCATCTTATTTTTCTACTTGTATTTACACTTTATTGGTTATTTTTGGGCACAATAATTGTGCTGTGAAAAATCTAACATCGTGACAGCCCTAGTTCCTAACAATCCTTTACAGTAGGTGAGTGTATTTGAAATAGGGATGTCCCTTTCAGGTTTTTTGGCCTCCAAGTCCGAGTCATTTGATTTTGAGTATCTACTGATATCGAGTCCAAATCCGATACTTCTACAATATATACAAAAAAGAATAAAGAAAAGCGAAAAAAAAAAACAGATCCAGATTCCAAGATTTTCCTTATTTTTTATTTAATTTGCCTTATTTTAACATTTGACAACTCTGTTAACAAACAGAGCACTTCTGTGAGGTAGCTTGAACAATCAGGTAATAAACAAAAATTCTTCACTTTTGGACTTTAGTGCAAAAGTATATATTAAAAAAAGTCTAATATAAAAACAAATAGCACTCACTGCGGTCATTTGTGCCATCTTGGCTGTGATGTCCTGTGGCCCATCTCACAATCAAGGGCCATTTTTCTCTCCTCTTCAAACTCTCCTGCAGCGTGAGCCGACTCATCTCCGGCTGGGTTGCCTGGGTAAACTCAGTAGCCTTTTTCTTTCTACCTCTTGAGATCCCAAGTTTACATATCTCACAGTTTGCTATGGTAATGCTGTTGTCATCAACTTCATGTTAAGCATAAATATACTGATAAAGACACTGTCAGCAGTATTGACAACAAAATAGACCACAGAATATTTTGTTCTGTATTGACAGGTGCAATATTTGAAAATAGATATTTATTTATTTTTTAATTTATATTTATAGCAGAGTATGTCAACCTAGACTTTCACCCATAAACATTTAATTTATTATATGTATTTGTGTACAAAATAACATATAAACACATTTTCCTATTCTATTTTGCCTGGAAACGCTTCAAACGCTTGTGTGTCGCGTGAAAAATATGCGTCAGTTTTATATCTAGCATGCTCGCGTTTTCCATGCGTGTCACTCAGGCAGTCTGCAAACTCCAACCTGTTAACATGGGAGCCGAAAATAAAAATGTGCCACCGCATAACTATAGATGTGTTAAAAATACTGAAAATATATATACACATGTATATCCAAGTCCTGATCAAGAGATAACATCCGATTCCGATTGAGTCTGAAACCACGTGATCGGACCGGGACATCCCTAATTTGAAATGTAGCAAACAGTGCCTGTTATTTTCCAGGTCGGTTTGTTCTTTTCTTACAATATATCTCAAACACAATATGACAAATACAGCCCTCCTCTGTGTAGCAATCTAGCTCGATCAATGAACCCAATTGCATTACACTGAATCTCCCAAACTCAAATAGCTTATTTTTTTTTATTCTCCTTCTAGGCACAAATTGACTGTCTTTCTCTCTAACAAGCTTTTTGCCATCCCCTTTGTCATTTCTTTTACACCAACTGGGTTCCATACAGTCCTCCTAAACAATTTCAAAGCAATCTAGTGGATTGTGCCGGTCGATAATAAGTGCTAAAACTGTTTCCATAGGGTTTCACGGTTGTTCTTTGGTGATGGGTCGTCTGCTGCAGGGTTTGGCTAGAAGATAACTAGAGTACAACTGTTTTTAGCCCAGAGGCTGAAGGTGTAAAGCAGCAAGGGAGGTAATTATGTGCGAAGCGAAGCCGGTTCCTGATAAACAGAGAGCCACTGAGGAGTAAAAGTATACTGAAAGAGGAAGGAAGTTCGACACACAGCAATCAGATGTTCCAGAGAAACAACATGTGGTCTGTACGTTTTCATGAGGTGGAGAAAGACCCCTTTGATTAAAGCTATCTGAACCACCTTACATTTATTGTGGTTTGATGGGCAATTTTATCTTATTTAGTGCCCACTGTGTTTCACGTTTTTGTAGTGTTTTTCTAAAACGCACCATGGAAGGAAACGTTGACCTTGTGATAGTCCCCCCACACACACAAAAAAAAGGATTCCTTTTTAGCTTGAGCTTAAAGTCATTCTCCAAGATTGCTTTTACACAGGAAATTATGAGGGAGCATCTCTCCATTCGACACAGCTCAATGGCTCAACAAATTGATTTTAATGCTTGACTGCACAGAGTTTAGCAAACAGTCAACTGTGTTGGGGAAATTTAGTCTGTTGCGGGATGTGTCAGTCTTGGAGACATAAATACTCTGCTCGTCTGCCATCAACTTAAAATCTGTTCTCGCAATTTGCAGTATAACTCAAACGGGGTGTTTGCATTCATTGCTTTGTGTGTGGTGTGATGCTGAGAGAGATGTCAGCCATCCGTGGCGTTTCTGCTGCTGAAGAGGGGTCACTCACACTGAAGTCTTTCGTTTTTACTGTGAATTAAAGCGTCACAAATCTTGGGAATAAACATATTGGAGCTCATGTAATCTGCACCCTGTGAAATACGGTAGTCCAGTGTGGGCAAGTCGAAGGAGAAGTGCATGTTACTTTGAGCGACTTCATTGAAGAAGTACTTTTATTTATATACTTTCTGTAGCTCCAGGTCGCTTTACATTGTACATTACGATACATTTGCACACATTACAATCACATAAGGACAGATAATCACATCATCCAAAATACATGTTAAATAGGTATGTTTTTAGCTGAGTCTTGAATGTAGCCACAGATGAGATATTATTAGACAACCGGAAACAAGGGATGGACAATAAACCAATTTCAGCTGACCTAAATGACTGGGAAGAGTAAAGTAGATCAGGCAGATATGGAGGTGCAAGACGATTTAATGCCTTAAACGTTAAAAGTAATACCTTAAAATGAATACGTGATGCCATGGGTAGCCAGTGAAGGTCATGAAGCAGAGGAGCAATGCGAGCAGAACATGGTGGAGGTGAGAACTATTGCTGCTGAGTTTTGAACATACTGTAATCTTGCAATAAGTTTTTTGGGCAGACCTAGAATTAGAGCATTGCAATAATCCAGATGTATTGTGATTAATGAATTAATTAAGTTTTCTGCATCAGCTGAAGTGAGAGAAGATCAAAGATGTGCAATATTACGAAGATGGAAAAATACGAATTTTTAACAAGAGAAGAAATATGAGAGCCAAAAGATAGAGTTAATTCGATTAAGACATCGTTCGTTCATTGAACACGTTCAAGCACAACGCTGCATAGAATTGGTCCAATACCACACATGTTATACATTCTAAGTGTTCTAGCACCGCAGTATACGATTTGGTGAAAAACAAACTTAAATTTAATATATAATTTAACGAAAGTCATGAAACTTGGCCATTGGCTCTATAGAGTCTATTAGCACCGCAGTTCACTCTGACTCCGAAAAGCACACAAGTCAAAAATGTATTAAAAGTGACGGTAAAGACATTTAAAAAAAAATTATATTATTTCTATTTTATAATGTTTCACAATAATACTGTTTTTACTGTATTTTGATTAAATAATTATGAAACTAACTGACTAAGTGGTAGTTTAAAGGGGTCATGAACTGGCTTTTTAAATGTTTTTGTTTTGTTGTCTGAGGTCAACGTCCCCATGGGAATTATAAGGTTCTATCTGACATTTTTGTCAAAATTGAGTTATTCACATATTATTATTCTGTGACAATTTATTTACATTATGTGATGTGTTTTGTACATTTAGGGTCCCTGTTATTTTTATGTTTGAAATAAACTTGTTCCCCATACCCATTTTCCTTTATGGAATGCAAAAACTTTGAAGCTCAATATCTCAAAACTGCTCAGAACGCAGATAGAACCTTATAATTCCAAGGGGACGTATGAATGTTCGCTTGGTTTTAACATTCAAAAACATAAAAATGAATAAATTATGGGCTATTTTCTTCCCTAGTTTTCAGCCTACTTGAAAAATGCTCGGATTTTATGGGCGTATCGCATTGAAGACTAGGAAGACTGTAAACGCCCACTGCTGTGAGTGGATAACAGTTTTGCATATTATAATGAGCTTCAACTCTGTCGTTGCTTTCGGTCGGTGCACGTGGGGGAATTTGTTTTGAAAACCACTGTTGTAAAATGGCAACCGGAATGATTCGCCATGAATGCGTGAATCGGTGGGCGAGGCTAAACCGGCCGTGTTGAAGTAGGCGTTGATGAGCGGGTGGGGTTTTAGCGTCGTTGACGTCATACTTCCACACTTTCAAAAACAAGACGTTTGTTGAGGCTGGTGTCAATAAAAGCTTTTATTGGACTAACAAGGTCGTTTTCAGTTTTGAAACTTACAGGATATTCTTATAATATGATGACCTCTTAGATTGTCAAAAGCTCAAGGAAAATTTGATTTCTCAGTTCATCACCCCTTTAATGTATCCTGCAGTGGTGGGTGTGTCAACATCTCTAGAAATAAGTTACGTTTTCAGTCGTATGCATTTCTGTCTTGTAAGAACAACCCATAGATCTGTGGTTCCCAACTTTTTTAAAGTGGTGTACCCCCTGAGGCATTTAACAAACTTCTGAGTACCCCAATTATCAAATTCTTAAAGTTCCATTAATTTAATTATTAATAGATTAAATAAAGAAAAAAATCTAACTAAATCAATCATTTCAATCAAATGAAATCGGTATCAACAAAAGCCAGCTTTGCACTGCAGTGGTAGCTGCACGTAGATGTATTTACACACTTTTTATTCCTGCTCATAGTTGGCATGAATTCAATTATGTTGGCTCAAATAGGCTAATGTTATGAGATAATGTTTTAAATTAAAAAATGTATTCATTTATAATTTTACGGCACTACAATTTTCCTGTTTTTACATTAGAGGCCACATTTTGCCTGTTAGAATTTTTTTAATTATTTTTTTTATTTTTTTAAGGTGGGGCAGAATTAAATGGCAACGTGCTGCTCCCTCTGTCACCTTACGTGTCCCCAGGGGTATGCATACCTCAGTTTGGAAAACCACTGACAAAGATCATGCCCACACAGTCCATGACAATGAACTACTCCACCAGTATCACATGACATTCAGAGTACGCTTCCTTTCACAGGTGCTGCTGAGCTCTTTCCCTTAGATTAGTCCAGTACCCACTGGTGCGACGTCACGTCACTATGACAACAGTGGAGATGATGGAGGAAAGGTTACACATTATGGGCTCAGCATTTCTAAAACAAAGCCAGAGGTGTCCCTGCAGATGGCCGTGATTTGAACCTAGGATCCCAGCCATGGGATTTTAGTGCTCCAGACACAGCGTTTAAAAGGATGATGTACCCCCTGCTCTGACCTGATGCATAATGCACAGAATTGATGTGGTGCTGAAAAGCATGCATACTCTGTTTTTCTCTTTGATTACACAAAATGTAATGCATAAATGTGCACTACCTGTCAAGTATGGGGTTATTATCTCCTTGAAAGGCTACATTTTTATTTAATAAAAATGCAGTACTTTATTTTACAGTACGTGCACTTTCAATGCACTTACAGTGTACTTACCCACAAAAGTACCGAGTAATGTAAGGTAACTACATGAGTTAAATTACGCTTTATAGGAAGGTTCAGGGTTAGTACCTAGTTATTGTGAAACAGTATCAACAGTAATATTGTTAAACAATATTACAATTTATGATTTTTTTTATTTTAATATTTTAAAGTGTCCTTTTATTTCTGTGATGGCAAAGCTAAAAACTGAAGTAATGACTGCTGAAAAGTCAGTCACTTGAAATTTCAGAAATCTTTCTATGCCGATTTGGTTATCGAGAAACATTTCTGCTTGATATTTTTGTGTAAACCTTCATATATGTTTTTTTCATGATTCTTTAATGAATAGAAGTTCAAAAGAACAGCATTTATGTAAAAAATATATCGTTTGTAACATTATAAATGTCATTACTGTCACTTTGGATTAGTTTAATCCTTGCTGAATAAAAGTGTTTCTTTAAAAAAAAAAAAAAAAACAAAAATTCTTACAGACCCCAAACATTTAAATGGTAGTGTCCATTGGATCATATTTCAAATGTGAAGAAAACGTAATATAGCTATTTTTGTAAGTAATTCAGGGCATAGTTTATGTCTCTTTAAAGCTGCATTTCATAACTTGTTTGAGATAAAAATGATCCAAAATACATATTTGAGAAAATACATAACCAGCCAGTGTTCAAAACTATCTGCTTGCCATAGCTCGATACAAAGCGAAATGCCTGTTAATTCCAAAGCTAATTTCAGTGGTACTGGTGGATGTTCGTGGAAATTCGAGCAAGTCTTTGTGTCATTACGTCACATCTCTACACATAAAGGAGGAGTCTCAGCTAGTAGGCTATATTGCTAGTGAGGATGTTGGAGGTGGACATTTATAGCCTTTTCCAACAGCACTTGATAGGACCTCCAGAAAGGTTCAAAGACAATCACCAGTGACAACAGATTCACCCGCTGTAAAATGCAAAAGACTTTGTTTAGTCTTCGAAGTGGCTACAAAAAAAGAGACATTAGACATTACAAAACAGGACATTCCACGTAGTCACACAATGCTTTTGTTGTCAACTAGCAATTTAAGAACAAAGTACACTCACCGGCCACTTTATTAGGTACACCTGTCCAACTGCTCGTTAACACTTAATTTCTAAGCAGCCAATCACATGGCGGCAACTCAGTGCATTTAGGCATGTAGACATGGTCAAGACAATCTCCTGCAGTTCAAACCGAGCATCAGTATGGGGAAGAAAGGTGATTTGAGTGACTTTGAATGTGGCATGATTGTTGGTGCCAGAAGGGCTGGTCTGAGTATTTCAGAAACTGCTAATCTACTGGGATTTTCACGCACAACCATCTCTAGGGTTTACAGAGAATGGTCCGAAAAGAAAAAACATCCAGTGAGCGGCAGTTCTGTGGGCGGAAATGCCTTGTTGATGCCAGAGGTCAGAGGAGAATGGCCAGACTGGTTCGAGCTGATAGAAGGGCAACAGTGACTCAAATAACCACCCGTTACAACCAAGGTGGGCAGAAGAGCATCTCTGAACGCACAGTACGTCGAACTTTGAGGCAGATGGGCTACAGCAGCAGAAGACCACACCGGGTGCCACTCCTTTCAGCTAAGAACAGGAAACTGAGGCTACAATTTGCACAAGCTCATCGAAATTGGACAATAGAAGATTGGAAAAACGTTGCCCTGGTCTGATGAGTCTCGATTTCTGCTGCGACATTCGGATGGTAGGGTCAGAATTTGGCGTCTACAACATGAAAGCATGGATCCATCCTGCCTTGTATCAACGGTTCAGGCTGGTGGTGGTGGTGTCATGGTGTGGGGAATATTTTCTTGGCACTCTTTGGGCCCCTTGGTACCAATTGAGCATCGTTGTAACGCCACAGCCTACCTGAGTATTGTTGCTGACCATGTCTATCCCTTTATGACCACAATGTACCCAACTTCTGATGGCTACTTTCAGCAGGATAATGCACCATGTCATAAAGCTGGAATCATCTCAGACTGGTTTCTTGAACATGACAATGAGTTCGCTGTACTCAAATGGCCTCCACAGTCACCAGATCTCAATCCAATAGAGCATCTTTGGGATGTGGTGGAACGGGAGATTCGCATCATGGATGTGCAGCCGACAAATCTGCGGCAACTGTGTGATGCCATCATGTCAATATGGACCAAACTCCCTGAGGAATGCTTCCAGCACCTTGTTGAATCTATGCCACGAGAATTGAGGCAGTTCTGAAGGCGAAAGGGGGTCCAACCCCTTACTAGCAGGGGGTACCCAGTAAAGTGGCCAGTGAGTGTATATTTTGCATGGTTTTGCGTGATATGATAACTTATAAACCATTGTTGGATTTAATCAGCACGATTTACTGCATTGTCAGAACCAGAACAAAAGTGGATGTTTCATACTAGTTAGATGACATTTTCCAGTGAAAATGATTATGTTTGTCATACTTCCGAAAGAATACCCCTGGTGATTCTGAATGACAGTATCCACACCTTCGTAGTGACCGACAGCCTCACTCTCTCCTCAAACATTGTGTTCATCCGCACTGTGCCGCGTCGAAGGTGTTGAACTACAATTCGCGCAAAGTTCATAATTCCGCGAATTACTGCAATTGCAGATTTCAAATAGAGATGGTGACAAGTCAAGTCAAGTCACATTTATTTATATAGTGCTTTTTACAATACAATTGTATCAAAGCAGCTTCACAGCGATAACATGAAAGTAATACAATACAGATCAAATAATATGAACATTCAACATGAGAATGAGACAAAGAGGAAAATGCTGGACTGTAGCTTTAAAACAAGACATTTATATTTGAATGCTCATGTTGAATGTTCATAACATCTTGGCTGAGAACCAAAATCCTTATTGGACCACTGAAAGTCTCACATTAATACATTTTTGGTTTGAAAAGCAGACTGTCTTTTAGGTCTGTTTGTTAGCTCATTGTTTACTTCTGGCTCTGTGCATTTGCATTAATCTCAAATGAGGGCTCTGGCTCAGCTGCATAACAGTTGTGTTGAATTACTTTGCGCTGAGAATCAAGCTCTCCACATTATGATAACTGACCTTTGAGTTTTACAGCAAATGTTACCGGAGAGCATAAAACTAAGACAGATATACAAATGCTGGTCAGAATTATTTGCCCCCTTGGTAAATATGATCAAAGATGGCTATAAAAAAATAAACCGGCATTGATAATCCTTTTGATATTTTATTAAAAAAAATATAAATAGCAAAAATGTAACCTTTAATTAAAGTAAATTAATTGAAAGTGGGGGATAATTCACATTATGAAATAAATGTTTTTCTCCAAAAACATATTGGGAACAGTTATTTGCACCCTTTTATTCAATTCTTTTTGCAATCTCCTTTTCCAAGTTAACAGCTCTGATCTCTTCTCCTATAATGCCCGATAATTTTGGAGAAAACCTGACAAGAGACCTGACCTGAACCCTATAGAAAATTACTGAGCTGAACTGAAGAGAAGTGCCAGCATGGGTCTGGGAAAGAAGATAGCAAAAAGTATTTAATAAAGTGGGCATATAATTGTCCCCAAAGTGTTTTGAAAAAAAAAAAAAAAAAAAAGAAATTCATAATGTAATTTTCCCCCACTTTCAAATCTTTTACTTCAATGAAAGGTTTGATTTTTTGATTTTTTTTTATAAAATATCAAAAAGATTAACTATGCAGATTTTTTATTTTTTTTTTACCAGCCATCTTTTCAAGACAATAATTTTGACTAGCAGCCTAGGTTTCCTACTTTTCAAAGAGAATGGATTCTTCTCTGGACGTTGCTGGATTTACTGTGAATTTATTTGCCCACACCAAGGTCTTGCTTTGGTGGTGGAATTACAAATATTTTTGAGCATATTTGGAGATTTGAAGTGCTGTGCAGACCTAAACAAGGAGGATCACTTGTATACTGTTTTACAACAGGGGTCGTTGTTGGGCCAAACGCAACAACACAAATGTATTGGACCATACAGTACATGCACTAAGGGCAAATTACTTATTCTCTGTAAATATTCATGCCAAATGTGTTTTTGAAGAGACTGAAACATGAGAGAATCCCTTGATATCCATCTGTGTAACAAAAGGAAGGAAAGGATGAAGAGAAGATGCCAGACAGATGGATTTAATTATGAATAGATCTGCACAAATGCTAAGCTCAATCATGTCAGATTGTGTGACTGATGAAAGTCCAAATGGCTCTATAATCAGAGCCCATAGTCAATGTCTCTATAGTCAGAAGCTTCTTTCACTTCTAGATGTAGTTAATGGTAATGAACATGGCTTTCATGGCTGCCTATGGGGAGTTGGGTAGATGTCCTCAAATCAAATATTCACTGTCATGAATAATAGCCTAATCAGTAAAATTTGCATTTGTAGAATCACACCGATGGCCTTTTTCTGTTTAGCATGTATTTGTATCAGCATGTGATTTAAAAGATTTTGAAGAAAGGCTTGGTCCCAAATGCTGAACATACCTGCTTTAATTTTCTTTGGCAGAATGAATTTAGATTAAGATTAAAATCACATGAACGTCGAGTGCACATTTCCAGTAGACAGTGACGTTAATCTAGCAATCAACAATTCTGTCTTGTTCTCTTTTCATTTGGTAATTTCCCACCTCATTAACTCAGTGTGATCTTAACTGTTGAATTTTGGCAGGCTATAGAGGATGGCAACCTGGAGGAAATCGAGGAGGAAATACGACTGAAGAGGCGCAAGCGTAGGAGACATGTGGACAAAGACATGAGGCGTGAGGACGGAGACAAGGCCAAGAAAAGGAGAGGACGCCCTCCAGCAGAGAAGCTCTCTCCAAACCCACCCAAACTCACAAAACAGATGAATGCTATTGTCGACACGGTCATCAATTATAGAGACGCGTAAGTGCTGTTAAACTTCCAAGAATGGCTAATTTTGCCAGCCCATTCCTCACCTCACTGTATTGTTGCAGATGACCTTTTAAATTGTCTCTCCTTAATCACCGTTTGATTGTCTGTTCATTTGTAGTAAAGGTGACCATACGTACAATGTCAATTTCTTAACATTGAACTCTCGCAACATCTCAGCTTTTCCAGGAATTTGCAGTGTAGAGACAGACAATCAGTGTGTTGACAGGCATTGTTACTGTCCCATAATATACATGTGGAATGAATCTTGACTGGAGTAACGACCAGAAGTAATTTAAGGTGAAGTAATTTCAGAGCCGTTCATGAAGGACAAGATGCTTTGTAAAAACTAATTGCAGCAAGCCAAAGAATCCTGCATAGTGTCCTTTAATTCATTGAGCATATCTGTTCCCATTTTCAAGACTGTCCATAAACAGTTTTCGCTTTAAATTAACAATCGATTTATTGTAAATGTTAAAATGGCAAAATGCGAGTGCAGAACTTTTTAAATTCGAACATAAATTAAAATAAATTCTCTTGAGAATATGTATTTCCACTATTAATGCAATTTTTTATGTACACTGTTGACATGAACATGAACACATGTTATATTGCACACTGTAAATGCAATCAAAGCTTCAAAAAAACATGAAGAACGGGACCTTTAAAGTCTTCATGACAACCTGTCAAAATCAAAGTTTTGTAGAACTTGAAGAAAATATAACAGAAATACAGATATTACTATTACACAATAGAGTATACTTCAAGTAGGCCTAATAATAATAATAACAATAATAATTTATTAAAACACACAGAAGTTCAAATGTCTTTAATTTACAACCCACCAAAATAAAAGTTTGTAGAGATAAATGAAGTAACTTGAGGGAATTATGAAAGAAATTGCATTGTAAGATACTTTTTAAATTAATAATAGGAATATCGCTGAAAATTTTAGAATTTTGGGGGGGGGGGGGGGTGATGGTATATCACAGTATACTCACTACAAAAAACTGATTGTCATTCTACAAGAGGTGCATTAAGCGAAGAGAAGTGTTTGTTAACTTGATTAAATTTCTGTATATTTCCTACCTGTTATTTACCTAAAAATCTCAAAGCACTGTTACAGTGGTACAATATACTAGTACAAGAATACTACTACAAGTACCCTCTGATCCTATCCCAACATCTGTTCTTAAGGGTGTCTCACTTCAATTAGTCCCCTCATTTATAGCATTGTGAATACCTCTCTTACAACTGGTATTGTTCCAAAAGCCCTAAAGGTTGCAGCTATTACACCAGTCCTTAAAAAGCCTGGATGTGATAAGTCAGACCTATCAAACTACAGGCCTATCTCAAATCTCCCCTTTCTTTCCAAGGTTTTAGAACGTGTTGTTGTGGCATAACTCCACTTACACTTGTCATCCAACAAGCTTTTCAAACCTTTCAAAAGCAGCTTCACAGCTGCTTTTGAAACCCCTTGTCTGGGTTCATAAAGGGACACAGTACTGAGACAGCCTTGGTTCGTGTTATGAATGACCTGCTTGTCTCAGCTGATTCTGGAGCCTCTACCATCTTGGTCTTGTTAGATCTGAGTGCAGCTTTTGACACAGTGTGCTAGAGTTGGGTCCCAGTTCACCTTGAGCTTCGAGTCTCCAGTCGAGTCCGAGTCCAAGTCCTGAGTACAAGTCCGAGTCCAAGTCCGAGTCCAGAGGGTCAAAGTTGGACTTGAGTCCGAGTCCTTAACATCCGAGTCCGAGTTGAGTCCACAAAGACTTAAATGATTTGAAATTGACATTTTACAAAGACCCGTCCCTCTTAGTTACTGTTGCTACGTCCCACAAGCCATTCCGCTCTCACTCCACATGTTCTCACACAGTGAAAAATATATTGAGGAGCAAAGAGAAAAATAAAAATTTGCAAGGTAATGCTCAAGAATGCAACACGACGCATTAAGAGCCAGGGGTATATTTTTGAGCAAGATGATGGTGATGTTTACACTTTTATTATTTTGTTTTACATGCTAATATCTTTTTTAGCCTCTGAAGGGCAGGACTAAATTAATTAATTAATTTTTTAACAATTTAAACCAATTTACATCCAGTTCCATCCTTAACGGATGCTTCCTTCTTGAACATCACTAAATATTTGCAGGGTTTGTAATGTTTGTGTATGAGGAGGATTTTTCATCATGAACATCCATTACAAAAAAAAAACAGTTGTGGATCATTCAGGTAATGACACACAATATTAAAATAAAGTAATTTGTCTTGTGGACTAGGCCATTAAACATCTGTTATGTGAAAAAGCTTTTTCAGTGCAGTACTGAATAGAAACAATGTTTTTATGATCCTTCCTATCAATAAAAAAAAAGAAAAGAAATACATTTTGAAGATTCTGAAAGGTGTATGTAAACTTATGACTAAAGTGTAAATGTAACAAAAATCATACAATTATTCGTCGGCAAAATGTTGCTATGTTTATCACTTTCTCATGTTGCTATGGTTACTGTCAATCACCGCAATTTCATGACTCACAGGACTAGACTTTAGCGGATTCATTCCCACATGTAAATGCATTTATGACTGTTTTTGATTTACGTTGTGAACGTAACCACTGGTGCTCTAGAAGCACGAAAAACAAAATTATTATTTAGATTGTCAATTGCGCTCATTTTAAGCCAAGTACCGCGTTCTGCACTCTCCCTAAAACTCGTCATAATCACTGAAGTTATCCGCACTGCACAGTAAATCTCTCATTTATATCGCGTCTGAGACTTTGTATGAGGGGATTTGCAAAAGGATAAAGCTTGTGCTGATTCTGAACATACATTTTGAGCGAATTCTCTGCATGTTGACTCTAAAATGCCTCTGATTTGCCCACTGCGTTCATGCGCTTAATATACATGTCCGTGATTGGCTACAATGCTCAATGCGGACACAACACAAGTAGTTTCTTTTCATTTTTGAATAATGTGTCCTCCAGTGCCTGGACTTGACTGGACTCTGACATTTTTCCGAGTCTAAAATGTCCGAGTCCGTGCCAAGTCCGAGTACAAATTCATCCGAGTGCGTGACAAGTCCGAGTTCATTCAAAATCGGACTTTAGTCCGGACTCGAGTCCGAGTTTCGAGACCCCAACTCTACAGTGTGCCATTCTATCCTGCTACATAGGCTGGAGAGCTGGCTTGGTATCACTGGTACTGTACTAATCTGGTTCAAATCTTACTTCACTGATCATTCCCAGTTTGTTGTCTTGGGAAACAACAAATCTGATATTGGACAAGTCCGTTCTGGTGTTCCTCAGGGATCTGTTTTAGGTCCCATATTGTTTAGTGTTTATATGCTTCCATTGGGTCAAATAATTAGGAAATATGGTCTGGGTATCACTTTTATGATGATGGTACTCAAATTTACATCAGCTCTACATCTGATCCTACCGTCACCTCTAAAATTGTTAGAATGTGTGCAGGAAATTAAAACGTGGATGAATCATAATTTTTTAAAACTGAATTCCTCTAAGACAGAGATTGTACTCATTGGCACACTGACCTGCGGCTACTCACAAAGGGAGACATTTTAATTTGATCATGGATGATAGTGTTTTAGCTCCATCTTCTTGTGCTCGTAATCTTGGTTTGATTTTTGACGCCCACCTAACACTAGACTCCTACATAAAGAGTATTACGAAATCTGAATTCCATTCATTTATGAAACATTGCAATAATTAAATCTGTACTCTACATGATGCTGAAAGGCTTGTTCATGCATTTGTTACTTTAAGGATTGATTACTGTAATGCACTTTTTGTTGGTTTACCTGCTAAATCTATAAAACGCCTGCAGTACATCCAGAATTCAGCAGCACACGTGCTGACACACTCTTCACCACGTCAGCACATTACAGGTGTGCTTTATAGTTTGCATTGGCTACCTGTCCAGGCACGTATTGCTTTTATAATTCTCACACTAACATATAAGCCTACGAACAAAATAACTACTTCTTATATCTGTGAGTTAGACAGTCTGTTACGCGCCTCCTCCGTTCCCTTTGGTCTACGGATTCTCTTACTTTTCAGCAGCCTCCCTGTAGATTAAAGGGATAGTTCACTTTGAAATTAATTTTTGATATGTTTTAGCTTACCTCAAGGGCATCCAAGATGTAGGTGTCTTTATTTCCACAGTATTTTAAATTTTGATATTTTCAGGTCAAACCGTTCTTGTCTATCAGACATATAATGCAGGTATATGGGGTCCACCTCAAAGAGCATGCACAGAGAAGTCCAGAATTAAACATGATTTAATAACTCGTGAAATGTAAGTACACATTGATGGCCTAAGACACTAAACGAGTGCTTTGTGTGAGAAAATGAACAGTATTTATATTGTTTTTACCTCATGTAACCACAGCCATGTCCAACTGATCTGAGGGCGTGGACGCTTTTTTTGGTCTGCACAAGCACCAGAAAGCACCGGAAGTGATGGCACTGGAATACACATAAGCACTGACCCCGTGGGGTAGTGAAATGGCGAGTCCCTAGCAGGTAGTCCCAGTCTGAGGGGTGGGAACGTACTGGGCAGCAGGGACAACATGACATCATGACTTTTGCGTGAACATACACGGCACTTCGAGTTAAGTGGCGTGTTATCTCTATGCATTTTGAGCTCTCCGCGGGTGTATGCGTGTATGTACTGCGCCATTAACGTCCGCTGATCTAATCCGTGTCTGTACGACGCCGTCGAATGTCAGAAGCGAAATGAAGCAAAATGAAGATCTACATCTGGGGAGCTATCTTTTTCTTTCCTAGGATGGTAAGGGAACAGTCATAAATGCCATTAACCCCAGTGGCAGGGGGTAGGTCCAGGACGGGTTGAGGCTAGGTCTAACTTGTTTATCTATACAGTAATAACGTTAAGTCAACGGCCACGGGTTCATTCAAACGCCGCTGAAAGGCGGATTATGCGTGTTGACAGCACGCCAAAAATAGAAACACGAATTGGCGTGTCATACACACGCTACTTCATGAGATCAGTCTGTCAGGGATGACAGAACGGGTCTGTTGAGGGGAAGACACAGTGCTAACCCGGAGGGTTAAACTCACAAGGTTAACTGTTTGCTGGGGAACCAGGACTGAGCAAAAAGATGAACGTCATCCTGCCTATGGGGCGGGTAATGGTGTAGCAAGCTGACATGACCTAGTTCCTCACACTACTGGTTAAACACGGAGGCTATAAAACTAGCGACCGGGTTGAGGTGTCACCCAGCCCGCAGCGCTACAAGTGTCTGTTAGCGAGGCTACCTGGACCGATGCCCAGGAGCAGGCGGCACTCCTATTGGAGTGTGCTGTCAACCTAGGTGGGCAAGGCACTTCCTTGGACTCCGGACGATAGCATCACTAACTAGTGGGCTAACCTCAGCTTGGAGACAACCTACCCCTTCTGCTGGCCTCCGTAACAGACGAAGAGCTGATCTGAGAGCTTTAAGCTTTGCGTTCTGTTCATGTAACAACGCAGAGAACGGACAGGACAGAGGAAAGCTAAGGCCGGGTCTGCCTCCTCCGTGGGCAGCACTTGCAGGTTCACTACCTGATCCACAATGGAGTGGTAGGAACCTTGGGCACATATCCGAACCAGGGTCTCAGAACAACGCTGAGAAAGACCTGATTCGAACTCCAGGCACGATTCATTGTCTGAAAATGCCTGCAGATCCCCTACCCTCTTAAAAGAAGCCAAAGCCAACAGGAGAGCAGTCTTCATAGACAGGATATTGAACTTAACCGTCGGTAAGGGCTCAGAAGGGGGCGTCTGAGTGCTCTGAGCTCTAGAGTTCCCAAAGTCCCAAGAGGATATGGGGTGCGGATCATGAGGCAGATTTAGCCTCATAGCACCCTAAGGAATCTGATGACCAGGTCGTGCTTTCCTGAATGACTTACCTTCTACTGCACCATGATGAGCTGTCTATTGCAGCAATTGCAGCAACATACAATTTGAGGGTGGAGGAAGATAGCCTTCGCTCCAACCCATCTTGCAGGAAGGAAAGCACGAGCTCTGATTCGGGCAAGCTTGGGGTCTTCCCAGCGGAAAGAAACCAATCGACGAACAGGTTCCAATTCAATGCACAGAACCTAATACCTTGGTATCGATACCAAAAAAAATAAAAAATACAAATAAAAAACACTTTTTTAAGTGAATTGAAACAATTTTATAAAAAAAACACTGCTTAAAAAAAATACTACCATGTGCGTAAAAGTAAAAAGTAAAAGTATCAAAATGTAAAAAAATAAATAAATTCAGTCAAGGAACATACAGTAGGCAAAATTGTGATTTAAAAAAATAATTATACAATTAAAATTGGTTAATAATATCTATAGTAATAATAATAATAGAATAATGAAATGACATGTTAAATGTCATGCATCCATTAGCTGTCATGCATCAACAGAGAATTATCAACATTTATAGCATTTTTCAATCTTGGTTGGTTACTGTTTGGTTTGTGTTTGGGTTCCTATTATACATTTAATGCATTGCATAGTGTTAACAAGCTAAAAATGTATTAGTATATTAAATTCTTTAGGTCATTTTATTTCTGATTGATCTATTCTAGATTAATAAATGCTATAATATTGTTAGGTCAGGTTACCTAATGATAGTTGACAAATGTAGCTTAATTGTAATATTAGTTATTTTAATATTACATTCATTTTACTATCACTTTTGTAATTTTTATTCAAATTAAATTAATATGTTTGTCTGAAAGTGCAAAAATTGAGACCTAAATTTAATTGGTTCTAGCATGTCATGCAAGAAGATTTGAGCTTTCTGTGTTTACCGTATTATATTTAATTGATAAGCTCTTATGTATGTGTGCTGTTCAGTGTTCAATGAAAGTCTAAATTAAATCAGTTGAATGATAAACTCACCTGTGAATCTCTGAAATCTTTGAACAAGTCAGGATGAGCAACTGACGAGTGCTTAGGCAGATTTCATATGTTGCCTCCCATGGCAATACATTATTTAGAAGCGACGTTGTTACCATTTGCCGGTTTCGCGTCACCCGTGTCAGTTTCGGTAACGCACTGCCGCCTAGCGGAGAACTTTGAAACAGCAGCGCATCAAATTCCAAATTGAACAGAAATTTACTATTGTACCGTTTGAAACATTTTTTGCAGTACCGGTATATCGCGCATCCCCTACCCGGGAGATCGCGCAGATCGCTGAAGCGCCATCACACCAACACAGAGAGGTCTCGAAGAAAACAGCAGACTCGTTGAGCGTGAAGATAATATATCAATCTTGAAGCTCATCCACTAATGTTTACAGTTGAACGTTCCCACGCCTGAATAGGTCGAGTCCACTTAAAGTTTACAAGCCAAGGATGCATGCATCATTTCTGGCATGCATGGGTTCTCACTTGTATCGGATGTGACATGAGTTGCAGCTCTAGCCAGTTTTTCCTCTATGCTCAGGTGATTAGATGAACACAAAATGCGATGAGGTTGGAAATTAATAAGCCTAATTTAATTAAATTGTTTTGATGATTAATCAGTGTTCCGATTAATAATGTAGCCTGAATATCTCGCTCGGGAACGTAGTGGATGTTGGTTCATGGAATATTGACTCTCATTCCCCTCTGAGAAATTCTAACCAGCTTTAGAGTGACAGTTTGATTTCAGTTGAGCGGAGCACATGAGCTTGATGTGTCACCCAATTAAGCTGCAGTCCAACAGATTTAATAGTAGCACTGATCATATGTTGGGGTTCTCTCTTGGTGGTCCCCATGACAACCTCCTTGTTAACAGCATATATCAGTTGTGGAATAATAATTTTGCTGTCTGGACATGGCAGTAATTCTACATGATAGACAAATCGCTTAATCTAGCCCATATTTAAACCAAGACATCTAGAAATGTCACTTAGGTAGTACTCAAGCGTCCTTTCTTGGAAACAAATGTCCTTGGCAATTATTTCAAATATATGACTGTTGAACCTAATGAGTTACGTAATGTGAAAACTGCTGCATTTGTTCTGAAATGATAAGGACTCCAGTCTTAGTCCCACACTTTCATGACGAATCCCAAACAACAGAGCATAAAATGCTTTCACTTGGGTTTTGAAGTTGAAATGTCTTGAAAAATGTATTTGTCAAAATGACTGGTTTCAAAGAGGTTTCCTGAAATAGGATTTAGGCCATTGGTTGGCCAAAAAAACAAACAAAAAAAAAACAAAAACAAAACGTATCAATGATTACTTTATTTTTGTCATTCTATCTGCCTAAATTCTCATTTTTATATATTATAATGTTTTGGTAACATATTATAAATTGTATACATTTTAATATTGGATAACATGAACAAATCGGTAATATGTCGTGAGCTTAGAATTATAAGGTTCTATCTCCGTTTAGGGTAGTTCTGAGATATTGAGCATCAAAGTTTTTACATCCCACCTGGCAAAACTGTTATGTATATATCTTTATTATAGCTTTATCTATTAATCTTTTTTTACAAAAATAACACCACACAGGCATTAATAAACACCTAATGGATCAGATTATGTCAAACTCAATTTCAACGAAAAGTGGAGATAGAACCTTATAATTCTAGCTCACGATGTATTATTCGGTGTCGGATTTTAATATTAGTGCATCCCACCCAGATCACTTGCTTGCACGTCTGACCCACGCTAAGCCACGCCCGAAAACCGCCACTGGCCAATCATGTCTTAGCAACCGTAACTATGCGCGGGAGGTCTGGCAAGCTTTCGAACGAGGGAAACACGCTGAAGCATTGTGCGTATGGATTGTGCAAATCTGATACCGGTATACTAAAAGTTTGGACGGGGAGAGGAATTGTTTTCCTTCCAGAAAATCTAAAAGCCAAGGGGAGAAATGATTGGCGTGATCTAGCATCTATGACCCATTCACAACTACTGGTAAATGTCGACATGCTTAACAAGAACACCTATTGCTTGGAAATATTGACGGTTCTTTGGTCATAATGATAACGTAAAATAAGACGATTAAAGAGACAAGACAAAGGCTCACTGACATACTTTAAAATATTTTTCAGCATTTTGTTAATCGACGTCCTACTAACGTTACCCCTTACTAAGTAACTTAACCCAATCCGATCGCGGCTCTCCCGGTATTAGTGTTATTCCACAAGATTTATTGATAAGCTGTTTGATTTATAATTATTAAGATTATTTTCACATACCCTGCTGTGTATGAACATAGCTGTTCCTCAATTTGTGTTTCCCATTTGAACGGTCAGCGTATGAGGCGCTGCTGCTTGCGCTGGGACTATAACGTTAGGCTTTAACTTCAATTTTTAAGAAATTATTCTCTAATCGGTTGCATATAATGTCGTGAATATATCCCTCGAATGCATACTGTAGTCCCTTTTGTCTTGCACTCTCAGATATTTCACTTGTTCGCCGAAAATTACTAATTATCTCATTGGGAATGTCTGACACCGGGTGCATCCACACTATAATAGATGGGCCAGCCGTCAAAGCTTGACAGGCGTAGCAACAGTAACTAGCAAGGGCGGGGCTTAGCGAAGGGTCAATTTTCTTTGAATAAGCCAGGATTCTGCCCTGCTTGCCATTTTCCTTCTCAGTCTTGAGGCAGGATCATACAGACATGACATGTTTTGTGTGCAGGCGTCATGTGTCTGCACACAAAACATTGGTCTGTCATGATCCTTCCTCAAGACTAGAGAGAAAGAAAATAGAGAAAGAGCTAGATAAAGCCCTTGTGTTTGGGCTATGTGCTTGTGTTGTCTCATTCTCTTGATCAGTGATCAGTGTCACTTGCTGTCGTCATCTGTTCTCCCTTTCATTTTTGTTATGGATTTTCAGGAACGAACCCAATCACAGACAGTTTACTGACATTCAAGGTTTATTAATAACAAAAAGGGGAAACAAAACCCCATGAAGGGCGAAAAACGGCACAGGTAAATGCAAAATACTAAAGCAACACTAGACTAAGACTTTGACATAAAACTTCACAGGAACAAAATAACTATAACAAGAAAACTTCTTTGTTTAAACAGGACTCAAAACAAGGTAGTCACTCGCAGGTATATATTAACCATGTAAGAATACACAATGAACCAGCACAGGACAGCAAACACAAGGGGATAATGAAGGGAGAACAGATAACAACAGCAGGTGACACTGATCAATGAAGACAAGATGAAGATAACAAGGGGGCGGGGTAAGAGAACGAGACAACACAAAGGCCATGTGTCAGCACACAAAACATGGGTCTGTCGAGCCCGTTTCTCATCCTTTAGCGTCACATAAAGCGCTTTATGACAAAACGGCGCTATACTACGCACATGGTACCCTTTATCGTTTATATAACACGCAAACTCAAGGCGTCATAAATCCTTTAGCGTAATATGAGACTACCCTACCCCACACCTAAACCTAACCATCACAGCGCGTGTTATATAAACGATAAAGGGTACCATGTGCGTCAGTATAACGCCGTTTTGTCATATAACGTTCTATATGACGCTAAAGGATGAGAACGCGTTGGGTCTGTCATGATCCTGCCTCAAGACTAGGGAAAGAAAATGACAAGAATCATGACACAGGATATATATTTCTATAATAAAAAATAGGGCTGTGCAAAAGTTAATTGCGATTAATCGCATCCGAAAATAAAAGTCTGTGCTTACATAATATATTTGTGTGTGCTGTATATTAATTTATTTTGTATATATAAATACCTATGCATGCATGTATATATTTAAGAATTATTTGCACTTAAATTCTGTATATACATATAAATACATAATCTATATTATATAAATATTTTATATATGAATAACACATTTTCTTTAATATATATACATGCGTGTGTATTTATATATACAAAATAATTATATACAGCACACACAAATATATTATGTAAACACAGACTTTTATTTTGGATGTGATTTATTCGCAAAAAAAATTTTTGCACAGCCCTATTAAAAATTATTGCACACCTTAATTTTAACTAGTCCTATTAGCGCATTCTGTTTCATTTCTCCAGATAGTTTTGCTACTCATTGAATGATTTTATTTATTTATTTATTTGATTACTGCATGTCATCATAATAATGTCATAGCTGGCATTTTGAGCCATTTGAAATTGTTGACATGTTGAGCCGCCAATTTAGAAATTTTAAACTAAGGTAAATGCTGAGTTTGGAATGAGCAGAATTCATCCTTCAGGTTAGTTGAAAGCTGTTTGGTATTGTGCTGCAGTCTGACCCATGAGATTAACACTAAACATGCATCTGCAGCAAAAACTATAAATTGAGGTCTGAATGAAGGTCGAACACACCATAATTGCACCAATTTGAGCCCTGATCTAATCACTGAATGTGTAATGAATCATCTGCACTGTGTCAAATATTTAGAGCAACTGTAACAGACAGATATGAGCTGAAGACAGGGTAAAAAAATACCTTGTCGCCAGTATGTCTCAAGAAAGTATTACTCCTGGTGACCTTTATACCCTTTACTGTTTTCCTGGATTTAGACTTGAGTTTTCTCTGTTGGCCTGGGGTGAACTTGAGGCAGAATAGTTAGTAAAGCACTCCATATGATGATAATGAAAAAGCAGTTGGACATTATTCCACCAAGTTGGAAATCCACCCAGGTTGATTGCATAGTTTATCTCTCACCGTTCTGTCTGTGGAAGTGAGGATAATCCTCAGTTCTCTGTTTCTGATCACAGATCAGGCCGTCAGCTCAGCGAGGTCTTTGTGCAGTTGCCCTCCAGGAAAGAGCTCCCAGAATACTATGAACTGATAAGGAAGCCAGTGGACTTCAAGAAGATCAAGGTATGTGAGTTACAGTACATCTTTTATTTCAGTGTGGCCCTAAAGCCTACACACATCTGGACATCACATATTCTATGTTCTGCTGTGACGTATTATCGTCTGATCAGGACTGGCTCCCTCATTACTTCGGCTGGGCGATAACAGCCATAGGGAATTGGTTTTTGTTTTAAGATGAGATACACTGATGTTTCGTCCATATAATGGGCCACCTCACTCGCCTTGCGTGTTTTTTGCCTCAGTTGTTAATGTTGCATCCTACAGGGGAAAGATGGTTTGGTGTTAGAAGTGTTCTTGGTTTTGCAGGAGCGTGTGCGCTGCCACAAGTACAGGAGTGTGAGCGATCTGGAGAAAGACGTCATGCTGCTTTGTCACAATGCTCAGACTTACAATCTAGAGGGCTCACAGGTGAGTGATTAAATGGATTGAACACCCTCCATGACTATCTTAGTTATGAATTACCTAGAAGGACCACACCACCATTTTCAGTGATTTTATGTTGCATGAGTTCTATAAAGTGCTTGTCATACATTCAAATATTAATCATGTCATGAATTGCCACTGATCTGTTTGTAAATGGCTATTTAACAATTTTTTTTGCTATAAAATGAGGATTTTTATATGCTATAATATGCTATAAAATGGGGATTTTTGGTTTGTCTAAAGATGTTTTTTTCTGCCAATTCCCTGATGTATTGAATTTATTTATGCAAAGGTTTATAAGAAGCACTGCACTTTATATTTCAGATCAGTTATAGCTATTTCTGAGGATCTCCTTACACAGCATTTTCATGGTGGATTGTATATTGTGACTGGATTCCTTACCAGAAATTGTCTGTGTTTAAAATCAATATTTAATCTCTTTTGAAATTAGCACATTCTGGAGATAATCTAGATGCCTACAAAATTATAATCAAATCTCAAACAGTTCTAAGTATCCTTTTTATTTGAAGGGAATGTGTCAGATTATGCTTATATATTTTGTTTTAAATTATTGCTTGTAAATTACCCTTTGTTTTTTTGTAGATCTATGAGGACTCCATTGTTCTCCAGTCAGTATTCAAGAGTGCCAGACAAAAGATTGCCAGGGAGGAGAGTGACGATGACAGCAATGATGATGACGATGATGAGGAAGATTCAGAGGAAGAGTGTAAGATTTTTCATTAACAAAGGACCAATTCATTGAAAGTAATGAATGTAATTGCTTGAGAAATGCAGTTCTTTCCTTTGTTGAAACAGGTTGTTTGGGTGGCACATTTCAAAGGCCTAGATTTTTATTTTTTTTAAATAGCCATAAAGTTGCTTTTCACTATATCCGGAGTCATTTATTTCCAGTAGAGAGTAGTACGGGAGCTTTGTGTGCATATCATATGCACATGCATAATTTTCTAATTCAATTTTAGCTTCGGGTGAGATAAAATAGTTAAACTTCGTATTTGCATTTGTTGTTGTTTTTTTGGAATATATTTTACATTCAATATTCATTCATTTTAATATGATGAATAAGCTGGAACCGTACACAAATGTCAAAAATAGTGGAAATGTGACTTAAGGCTTTAGTTACATCACAGCATGAACATGATTTTCTACTTGCTGCATTGGCATTCTCAATCGAGAGCATCTGATTGGACAAAAGTCAGTGCAATGCAGGATGAGTCTGTGTCATTTTCCTTGAGGACCTGTTGGCATATTGATGACGTCAAACCTGAACTAAAAGCCAGAAACACTAAGGATTTCATGAGGTCTTGTTTATGTTTAACATTACTTTTACAATTGATCAAGCAAACAGATTAACTACAAAGTACTGTTTTAGGAAGGTGGCATTTGAGATGGACTTTTAATAGATGTGTATGTCATTTGAAAAAAATGTATTCTCATAGTGTTATCCTGTTAAAATGACAAACAGTTATATAAGCTAATTTGTATTTATATCTCTGCTAGAGCTATATTTATTTAAAATCTCTATTACAATTATTATATATTTTTTTAATCCAAGCTAAGTCAGTGAAGGTGAAAATTAAGCTGAGTAAACGGGACGAGAGATGTCAGGACAAAGGCAAGAAGAGACCGAGTCGTGAAAGGCTAAGCCTGTGGTCAGTGATGATGACAGCGAGGAAGATCAAGAGGAGAATGTAAGTCTATCATTCCTCTCATCAATTAGGCCTGTCATTTCTGCAATCTGTTTAACCAGTTGACATTTAGCTTAATTAAACATCTTGTAATCTAAAACCACAGGTGTTTATATTGACAGGTGTACACCCCCCCACACACACACCCCCTCTATTGTGTCTCTGAAAACTGTTCAGAGATTTATAGATTTATAGATCTTTCAACATCTAAGATGTATTTGAGGTGTTATGCAGTTTCTCATTTATTAGAAAAAAAAGATATACCGGTATTGTGTCCTTAATATGGATCGAATAATGTGCCAAAATTAAACTAACAAATCCAGCATTTTGCAAACAAACTCGATCTGCTTTGCAAAGTCAAATTTGACTCGCAAACAAACAGAAAGCACTTTGCAAAAACAAAGGTCAATTTGAGCGAAAATGCAGTGGAGTAACCAATATGTTTTACAAATATAAATAAATGATCCTTGATAATATTTCACAAATACAAACCATCCTACAAATTGCATGTAACCTTTGAACAAAAACCAAATCTAGTGCATACACATGCATAACTGTCTGTTATGATTGTGCGATCTCTCGGCTGGATTTTCTCCACAAATGCAGACCTGCCAACCCATACGCATTTTGTGTAGTGGATACGCATTTTGACCTCAAAGTACGCTGGTATCGATTTGTCACTTTAAACTACGCAAAAAATACGCCTCTGTGCAGGCACGGCCCTCAAATTAAGCAACAGCAAAATAAGTGGAATTCGGCCAATCAAAGCGTCTGGGTTCATTCCCAAAATAGCAAACGGGATGATTGACAGATGCTTATGGCCTATCATTAAAAAGAGACAATCGAGAGCAATCGCAGCGCGACGAGTTCATAAGCGAGGATAGTAGTCCTAGTACTTCTGACTCCTAAAGGTAAATGGGCTAGTCTGGATGTGGAAAATTGAAATATTATTTTTAGTTAAAGGTGCTCTATGGAGTTTTTAGTGGCCTCTAGCGGTGATGTTTCAGAATGTAACAAGAGCGCTCGTGTGCTTGTGCTTGTGCGTGCTCGATCTCAAGAGCGAGCACTACCGGCCACATGGTCTCACGGAGACTTTCAACGCAACGGCGAAAAAGCATCACACAACATGCTGGAAACTAATGTAAACTCCCACTGCAGGTAAAATAATGATCTACTTTTATCAGCTTGACGTTGAACTAATGCTCTGTGATCGTCCATGATAATGTTATAATAAACTGCATTTAGCCGACATGTGATGTTATATTGCATAAGCCATTTCACTAACTATTTGTGTATCTTTCACAATCAGCAATGTCAACACAGGTGAATGTATAATATGATAACGAAAACGGTTAGTGAACTAAACTGAACAGTTTCAGTGTATCAGTAATATCGTAGGAAGTAACATTACTGTACTAAACGTGTCTGGAAATGTGTATAAACAATATGATAGTGGGATGAGTGACGTTAGTCAGTAGATCTAGTAAATAAAATAAGTTGCATCCTAAAGCACCGACTTTTTGTTATCCTGGAACATTCTTTTGTATTCATGTCATGTTTCATGTAGTTTACCTTGCTATTTCACTAGAGTTTACTAATATGTTGTACTAATATGTTGTCGATGTTTATCGCATTTTCGTCCGGAGTCAATCAGATTCAAGCTCGAGCAACGCACACACACAGAGAAGATATTTTGAGATAACCAAAATTGACGGGCTAAGTTTAAATTTTTGTTCTTGTTTTTTTTTTTTTTTTTGTCAAAATGTCAGAAATCGTTTTTGTATTATCCATTCATGTTTTTAAAATGTGTTAAAGCTATGGTATACGATGTTAAAAATCGGTCAAGACGGTCGGAAAGTTTTTAAAAACTCATCCCACCCCTCACACACCCCCTCCCCTCTGTGCTACCTGATCCCTGACGTATGTCACGTTTGAGTTCACGTCAACGCAAGATTAGCAACACATGAAATGTTTTAAACTCCCCACCACCAGTATTGCTAAGGTTTTCAGTAATTGTTATTGCAGCACACAGTGCATCTTGTTCAAATTCCAATCGGCTCGAACAGAAACCCGCAAGGCATACTGAATTGCTGAATACTATATTCAAGGACTATAATTACTTTGACCCGTGATAGGTGATGCTAAACGGCTGAACATTCGAATGCCGACCGGCAGCATGAGCAAGTTCTCAAACGGATAAAAACCCATGTAACACGTCACACCATAAAAAGTATAAATAAATGTTTACCTGCTCAACAAAAAGTCATCCGTGTCAGTGTTGTCAGTGCCAGATCTCCCTGAAGCTTTCACCAACGGTCAATGGTGGACACTATATTTATCCGAATTAGAGTCCGCCGTTCTTCACATTTCTTTTTAATCTCTGATCTTTCCTCCACAGACTTTCTCTTTCATCCAAACTTTACAGTAGGGGCAAGCAGGGGCCGCTTGCTGCTGTTGTTTATATTTTTATATATTGCTTTATCCATTGCTGATCTGGCCAGCACACATTATATGCAATGCAAGTTAAATTTTAAAACTTTAGAAGTCAAAAGTAGAATTATGGAGATAATAATTTCTAAAATAGCCCGCCCCCAGCATTTTGTCACAAATGCGTCCAGGCGGATTTTCTCACATAGACATTTTTTTTTGTGAGAACTTCCTCTTCTAAAACAGTAGATGGCGCTAAACATTTTGCAAAAGAAAACCTCAAGGTTATTATAAATAAAGTAAGACAAACTTTTTCCTCAGCTGTAGGCAAAGGCAAGTGCGTTTCAAACATAGACTGTGAAAAAAAAAGTTTTAAATCAGTGCTTCTCCAGGGAGACTGAGCGCTAAATTTATCCCCTAATTTAGCGCCATCTACTGTTTTAGAAGAGGAAGTTACTCATCTGTATTTGTGAGAAAATCTGCCTGGACGATAGCATGGCATGCTCATCATTGACAGGGCTCAATCAGAGGGGCGGAATAAATGGTTGTCTTTCAAATTCTCTCTGCACGCAATTGGATAGCGCTACAACCAATCAGAGCAATGAAGAAGGTGACTGCTGAGTCCCATTGGTTTTCCCACCAGCGGAGCAAGTTGATATTTAAACTTTTACCTTATCCAGTCGGCAAAACAGTTTTTTCCATTTTTTTTTTTTTAATGACTCAAGTGCCATTCTTTGTTCTGGTTTCAAAGAAAAGATTACGTTCAAATCATCCAAAGTAGTGGTCAAAGCCAAATCAAAAGACAGCTGTTCGTCAGCAGCAGCCATTCTTTGTTTTCAAGTAGCAGTGAACCGTCGCAACTCTGTCATCATTATGTTAAGCCCGCCCGGCGACTCTTATACACAATGTGATTGGCCTGACCAGAGTTTGGTTTTTCCAGCTAAAATGTCTATGGAGAGTTGCTAGACCACACTGGCTGCGAAATATTTTTTGCTTTCGCTAGGGTGCGTGTAGATTTCTAGGCTACCTGGACGCATTTGTGAAATATTATCGGAATCATTTATTTATATTTGTAAAACACAATATTGGTTACTCCACTGCATTTTCGCTCAAATTGACCTTTGTTTGTGAGTCAAGTTTTCCTTTGCAAAGCAGATCGAGTTTGTTTGCAAAACGCTGGATTTGTTTGTTTAATTTTGGCACATAATTTGCTCCATACCTTAAGCCTCACATTTATTCCTCTTTTATTCCATCTGCTGCAGTTCAAAAGGAAAATGTAAGTCTGTCTCTCTTGCTTTCGAATCCTCCATGCGCTTTTTTCCATTGATGTGATCGCTTCATGTCTGAATGTCAGTAAATCGCTTAGTCTCCTCGCTCTGTGACCATGGCCCATGAATCAGTGTGAGATTGTCTCATTATCTAGAAATAAGAGAGCACATTCAGTAAGCAGCTCAGTCCACGAGTAATGAGCCTCTGCAGACCAGCGTTCAGTCAGGTGTGGCACGGGGGTGGACGCGGGTCACCAGAGCTCTAGCGTGGGCCGATCTGTGTGTCTGCATGTGCGTGTAATGTCATTGTGTTTGTTTTCAGGAGCAGTCAGAGGGGAGCCAAAGCGACGATGAGTGAGGAGGAGATGAGTTGATCATCAGCATTCCTTTCACACGTTTATTTGCTTCTTTTATTGTCTTTCCTCACCCTGCTAAATTATAAGATTCGGCTTCCAATAAGATTTATTGTTTCTTTTCTCTTTTTGTATTATTTTATTGCACGTTTAAACACTTTGTCTTGCGCTATTATCCCACTGTTGAATAATCTACAGTTTTTTTTGCACCTTCAATAGCTTACAGTTATTTCCCGATATGTAGTGAGGTATTTTAGAGATAATTTTAGTATGCTTGTATATAATTTACATTTATGCAATGTTTTAAAATATATGTTTGATAAAAGAAAAATCTGAATTGCATCAAAGAACGTCATTTATAAGCTATTCAAACCTTTTTTTCCCTTGGTTAAACCAGTTGTTTCAAATTTATGAAGCATATCAAAAAGTGAAGAGTTCAGATGCAAAAGCCTCTAAGTGCCATTTGAAATTTTCTTCTAGAATCAGCATTTTTATCAAGCTTGTATATTTAAGTTCAGTAATTTCACTTAAATGACAATTAATAGGTAATCTTCATTGCCATTTAAGTGAAATTACTGAACTTTAATATGCAGGTTTGATAAAAATTATCATTCTAGAAGAAAATTTCAAATGGCATTTAGAGGCTTTTGCATCTGAACTCTTCAAGTATTCAAGTGTTTCTTAAAGTGAAGTCCTCACAGCATTTCATATAATCTAGATTAGATCATATATTATTGTGACTTCTATATTGTATTGCATGCAGCACAAAAGCCAGCAGAGATTACAGATGTGTTTGAGATGGCGGCATTCAGCCCTGTACCGTTTCAGTGGTTTGTGATATACGAATTTGACCTGCTACACAGTCTCGTCCCAATTCGTCATATAACTGACGTTTTGGTGACGTCTTTTGACCATTCGTCAATATATGACTTTTTAGGGCCCCCTTAAACGTCGGTAGATAACGATCCCAGGTCGTCATACAACTGATGCTGTACCTTTAACGTCAGTTAGGTGACGAGTTGGGTTTAGGGTTAGGTTTAGGTCTGGGGTAGAGTTAGGATCCCATAACGTCATCTACTGACGTTTAAGGGGGCCCTAAAAAGTCGTATATTGACGAATGGTCAAAAGACGTCCCAAAACGTCAGTTATATGACGAATTGGGATGAGACTGCGCTGGCATATACGTAGATGTGGCGATTTCTTTCTCTGTTTTTCCTTCACTGGTTTTATACTCTGCAGTCGGACATGCACATTTCACCTTCCTTTAATTTACAGTGGAATTAAGAGTGTCCCACATTATTTCAAAGCTCATGTAGATAAGACAATCAGTATTTTAAAGCATATTGTTTAAATATATATCAGGTCAGATTGGCTACCCTTTCCTCCTATGGATTTTTATTATTATTTTCATTAAAAAAAAAAGTTTTTTTTTAATGAATGGGTCATTTTTTAAAAACAATTAATTGCTCTTATACTGTATTAGTTTAAATATGCATTTCATCTTATTTTTTGAATGAATGTTGTTGCTTCAAAATGTACTCACTAAGGCACTTGCATTATTGTCAATGAGAACTCTTTTTGATCTGTTCTCATGTGTGCCATTGGTCATTTCTGACATCTCTTTTGTAAATGCTTGAGCTTGGTAACTCTTCAAAAGTGTCATAACCTTTGCTCTCCTTGCACAGTGTCTTTGTGGTTGTAGCTCATAGCCCAAAGTAAACATCACCAATGATAACCCTTCTCTCGTTGATATCCGGTGTAATGTCATGCTGATTGTCTTCATGAAGTAATTGTGACTTGATATATTTAAGTTTGCAATGCTCCTAATAGACATGTGAAATCAATCCTTGTGTTTTTGCTACCAGTCATGAATGATGTGCTTGGAACATTTGAAATATCCCAAATATTATGTTTTAGATGTATGGCATCATCTGCTTTATTAAAATGAGAGCTTAATAACCTTAATAGTTATTTGAGATAATTACTTGTCACTTGCTGCATTTGCTGTTTACCTAAAGTCACTAAGCTACAGTGATTGCCAGTTCCCAAGCAAAACACTGAAATTAATTGCCTTGCTCAGGGTTAAAATAATAATGTGATAGGATTCTAGGATTTCCACAATTACCATGCACATGCAAGCAAACCTGTACTGTCTAGGTCTGACATTTTCAAACTGGGGTCAAGGGTGTGCTTGGGGTCTGCAAAAACATGGGACATGGTGATAAAAAAAAATTATATCAATGCTTTTGCGTTGTCTTGAAAAGTTGTGCGTTCCTCGAAAACGTTGCGTCCCCTCAGAATCCGTTTGTGTATGTGTTCCCCTGAGAAACCTTGCGTTCGCTTCCAAACCTTTTGAGTTCTTTGCAAGCGCTCGGGGGAGTCAAAACTTTTGCAAAGCGATGCAAAAGCATTGATTTTTTTTTTTTTTTTTTCATGGCCATGTCCCATTTTTTTTTGCAAGAGAATGCAAAATCATTGAAACATGTATATTTTTCCTCCCATCTCGTATTTAATTTTTCCACCACCATGTCCCAGTTTTAGGGGCTCCATGGAGCGTCATGTTGTTCTAAACCCATATCAATTTCTTCTGTAGGACACATATTTTTGAATGAACTATCCTATCAAGACCTTAACAATTTTAAACACATTTACGTAATTGACTATTCTTAATATTTTTTTGTTCAGTGAAATTGCAATGCAATGAAAAAGCCTGTTATTAATTATATTTTTATAAAATTACCTTTCAAATAAATGCTGTTGAACTTTATATATCTAAGTATCAAAAACACTGAAGACTGGAGTAAATTTGGCATCAGGTTTTCCATCATAGGAATAAATTAAAGGCTTCTTTAAAAAAATACTAACAAATTTTAAACTTGGACTATGGTAGCGGCCTTTATAAGAAGAATGCCCCTCACAAGGGGATCATAAAAAAGTCTGAAGAGATGTTTGGCTGTAAGGAGGATACTGCCATTCCTGTAGCTGAGCAAATTTAAAACTGACTTCAAGAACACTAGAACACACATCTGGTCAATTGAACATCCTTCCACATAGCCACCACACTCCACCTTTAAAGCTAATCCCACTTTAAGTGTCCTACCTCATTTGAGCACTGTGGGGCAGTGCAGAGGTCCTTCGTATGTTACCATGGTTCTTTTTTTGTCTGAGATCAAAAACGCATTTTCTTCCAGAGCTCCTGCCATTTAAATGGAGAGCTGATTCAGTCCAAGAGTACAGTCCATTTCTGCCCTGTTTGTCTTTCACTTTGAAGTGGCAAGCTGTTTAGATAGCGGCTAAGCCTCAGAAGATAGAGATAAATTGGACAGTATAATCCTTGTCTCTGTGCCAGGGATGTCAAATGGAAATAGTCAGGTGCCAATGCAATCCCTGCTATTCCTCTGTAGCCTTTGTGAGCTCTTTTACTGATCATTCGAGTGACCGATGTGGTGATAACCAAGGCCGTTTCTAAAACAATCTCTCTAGAAGTGCGTAGAAAATTAGTCATGTATGACTGAATGAAAGGACCAGGTGCTCCCTATTATTAGAAGTTCTGCTGCTAATCACGCATTATATCACATATTTAAGGTCTCAGGCCTATGGATGGCCAAAATGCGTCACTTAAAAGGGCTAGGAGAGAATGCATTGATCCCTCTGGCATTCCAGAGTTCGTGATCAGTTAACTGCATGACTGAGGAAAATGAAATGAATTAAACCTTATGCTGTATCTGCTTCACCATAATCTGACCGCTGAACCAGCGTTTATATAACTTGACTGCCGAATTTCCACCACCAGGGAACAAGATCAAAGCTTGTGGTCAGCGAAATTTCCGTAATACATTCATGAAATGCAGCACTTGTATTGAGTTGACTTTTTTTTTTATCAGAGGCAGATTAAGGCGAACCTGAGATTAAAAAGTGCTTTAAAGAATAATTTATTCCATGATTAGGCCTTATCATGGCTCTGTTGTATCTAATTTGCCTAGATAACAGACTCTTCGATAGCAATAGCTATGCTCAAAAAAAAAAAAAACGAATTTAAGAAACCTCAAGCTTTGTAGGGAAAATGGCACATTTGAATACGATAAAACCGCACTTGGGGACCTGCTGAAATCTACTGCCTTTTTACTCTCGTTTGTGTCTGAAACCAGCAGAAAGGTGCTTTTTTCAGATGCATCAGACCATCTTAGACAATTCCTATAAAGACTCTTCGTTCACAAGCTGCCATACAAAGGAATGCTTGAAGTGGCTTATTTCTAAAGATTGAACTACATTTATGAGCTGTCTGTTCAGTCCTACTCTGTCTGAACAGTTAAAGGGTTAGTTCACCCAAAAATGAAAATTCTGTCAGTATTTACTCACCCTCATGTTGTTCCAAACCTCTATGTGTTTATTTGTTCTGCTGAAGACAAAGGAAGATATTTGGAAGAATGTTTTAATCAAACAGATCTCAATCCCCATTGACTACCATAGTAGGAAAAAATACATACTATGGTAGTCAATGGGGATTGAGGGATTGCCTACTACTAAGAGTAATTGCCGAATCACACTTTTAAAGCCACACTTTGTAACTATTTAACCATTATAATATATTACTAAAACCCATTGAGATGGTACATCGACTAACAATAGGTTGAATGACACGTCTGCCGTGTCCTGAAGGTGTCTGTATCACTTTTACTAGCACTTTTTAACACAGCACAGTCGAATTTTGTAGTTCTTTTTGTGCTCTGGTTCCTACCCGAAGCCCGAGCACAAAAAGAACTACACAATTCGGACTGCTTTACGGCAGACGTCACTCTCCCTCGACACCCACAACTTCCTCAGATTCTGACGTTAGTGCTTAACTCGCGTTAGATTGCCTTCTGTATGTTTTCGTCATGGCCGAACAATAGCTACAAGGAAGAAGGCAACGGTTTTATCAGAGGAAACTAAAAAAAGAAAAGGGGAGAGTGACAAATTAAAAGCCAGGACAAGGATAAACATATTGGTCCAGCTTTCGCTTCGCTCGCTGCGTGCAACCAATGCGGACGCTTGCCCTGAACACAAATGCCGTTTCCAAGGTAACCTAGATAAATTCATATAAGCAAAATGCCAAAAACAGTTTTTGCGTGTATATGGTACGCGTTTTTTGCGTGCATATGATACGCACTTTTTGGCGTATGCCCCCCCCAAACCTATCCAGGTATTTTTACTGCGTAGCATATACACGAAAAAAATAACATTTTTGCGGTATAAATGCCACGAGAAATGACATTCGTGGTATAGATATACATATTTTATGAGACTGTGTTGAATAAAATGCCCACAGCCCAGTGTTCATTTCTACACACAAACACAGCCCATCTGTCGACTCATGCCAAAATCGACTCATGTCAAATGTAACGTTACATTAAATGTAGTGAACGTGCCCACGACTCAGTAGTACCCACAAACACTAACACTAATTACACACCACATGTCCCACAGTTTCTGTAAAATAAACCAACACATATATTCAGCTCAGGCCGACGGTGTTTTCAGTGCAGTAAATGTGCCCGCTGTCCCGCGCCCACATTCATTCACAGACATTATAAGCCTGACGGGGCTCACCCGACTCGCTCTCTCAGCCGACTGCTATAAGGGAATTGAATTTATGGATCAGAATTATGATCAGCCAATTATGTGGCATCACTGTTTGATTGTACAGAAATACAAGCTTTTAGATGTTGATAGTTTTATTAAGTTTTCTTTTCTCAAGCTGATTTTTAAATGCACAAATTATCTAGCTTCAGCTGTACTCTCTGTCCTTTTGTGACAAAAATAAACACAAGGAGAGTTGTCACTAAGAGAGCAGCGGGTGGCAACTGCATAGCAGAGGGCCACAAAACCACTTTTGGCCAGTCAAGTTTTTCAGTGATCGTGACCCATTTTTGGAATGATTTACCAACAGAAATAAAAACAGAAACTGACCTGAAAACATTTCATAGAAAGGTGAAACACTGGCTGAAAGAAAATCAAATATGTGGACATTGAGTCATTTTTGTCTGTGCAGGATGTGATGTGTTGTTTTGTGTAATGTGGTCAAAAAGGTCCAGTACAAACGTTACAGCCACTCATCAACGGCAGCTGTCACAGTTTGCAACAAGAACATTCCTCTGTAGGGTAGACCGTCCCATATTAAAGGGTGATGAACTGAGAAATCAAATTTTCCTTGAGCTTTTGACATCTGAAGAGGTCATCATATTATAAGAATATCCTGTAAGCCTGGTTAAAATTTGTTTTTAATGACGTTCCAGCAGATGAGTGTAAAACATTATCAGTATGTTCGCTTCATTTCACAGAGGATTGTTTTGTGAACAAGACACAGTTCGAGGCTGGATTTGCAGACCGATTAAGAGAAAAGAATGGTGCTGTGCCGTCTATATTGGATCTGACAGGAATTGTGCAACATACGGACTCTGGGTCGAACATTTATGGGCGAATCCGGTTGCCATTTGACAACATTGGACGTCTTCCCCCACGTGCACCGACGGGTGAGTTAAACTCATTATAATATAAGAGGGAGAAATGAAGACGACACAGATATGCATTTTGTGTATGACCTAGAAGTATTTATTCAGCGATCGCGGTTAAAGTTATCAGTATCTGTACGGAACATCGTTGTTGTACGGAACATGATTAGTCTACGTTACCTTCTATATTGGATCCAACAGGAGTGGTGCAACACACTTATGTGAGTAATATTTTTATTTTAGAAATAATAATCTACTCGGCTAGCATTGCACTGTTACAGATCATTTGATATCTAATAATTATGTGTATGTGTCTACAAGTATCCGTTGTATTCGAGGTGCTGTTGGTTCATTGTCCTGCGATTCGGGATCGGACTCTGGGTCAAACATGTATGGGCGAATCATTCCGTTTGCCATTTTACAACAGTGGTTTTCAAAACCAATTCCCCCACGTGCACCGACCGAAACTAACGACAGAATTGAAGCTCATTATAATATGCAAAACTGTTATCCACTCACAGCAGTGGGCGTTTACTTCCTAGTCTTCAATGCGATACGCCCATAAAATCCGAGCATTTTTCAAGTAGGCTGAAAACTAGGGAAGAAAATAGCCCATTACTTATTCGTTTTTATGTTTTTGAATGTAAAAACCAAGCGAAACGTCATAAGTTGACCTCAGACAACAAAACAAAAACATTTAAAAAGCCAGTTCATGACCCCTTTAACAATGCTCAGTCCGACCTTTGTGGCCTTAAAAAATACAGCTTCTGAATTGTCATGATGTACTGTAAAGGATCAACTGCACAACTCCATTGCATAGATCTCAGTCTATGATTTCAGCATTAATGGCGAGAGATAAATATTTACATGTATGCATTTAGCAGATGATTTTATCTAAGTGAATGCATTCAACTATACAGCTACATCTTGAGAACCTGATGTATAAACTTGACGTAATTAGCACAATGCTAATTACGTCTTTAGAGGCTTCGTCATAACGGCACATTCAGAGCCAGAGGAGAGAGGTGCTGTAATATTGTCAAATATGTGAAAATATGAAATAATGTGATTTTTTTAACAAAAATGTGTGAAAGCATATTCTAGTACACCCCAAAAACAGGCATATTTCTACATTCTATTTTCTAACATGTAAAAGGGCATATTATGACCCTTTTAACTAGAACTCACAAGGCAGTCATTTTGACTGTTTTAAAATTTTGCAATGTAATAATTTTGTTGAAATAAAACTATAGGACCCTTGTTGTAACTATAGGACCCTTACTTTCCTAAATGTGCCTATATTTTATTGTTATTTTATTAAAATTACTAAGACACAAAGGAGTTTTGAGTATTTCTACCTTGAATGGCCATAACATTCATACTGACCGTATGCATTACAGACCATGTGTCGGTTGCTCCTTTTTCCCGCTCTTGAAGATCCACAAGCATCAGAGAAATTGATGCACGCTGTTTGCCCCCAATTCAACCTAAGTTAGCATGCTTAGAGGAGAATACTTTTATAATGCTTTTACAGCATGATATTTTTGCTCACTAAAACAAATATTGGTTACTAAATCAGTTTGTTTTCTGAAGTTTATAATTTTTTCCCATGACGATCAGGAATGATTGTTTTGGACTGTTTGGGGCATATGCATTTCATATGTGCCTATAAAGGTTTTACCTATACATTAAAATGCATTTTGGCATGTTTTCGCAAGTTGTCTGTATTCTTATATCCACGGATAAATTTGTGTATAATTTTACAAAGAGAATAATAGAAAATGTATACATTTTGACGTTGTATCTGTAATTACAATAACTGTTGTTGTTTGTTAACTAATACAATTTGACATGCATCATAATAAAAATGTAGTGTTCTGATGTTTATTATTACCTATCCTAACATTACAGATTAATTTATTCTTAGATTTGATATAACTTATTGAAATTATATGCAAATAATGTATGAGCAGAAAGAATGACTGCTATGGCCATTATAGTAGTTATAGAATTTCGGGAGTCCTAGTGTTAAGATATTTATTAGTGTGCCTTAAGTGTATATTTGGAAAGGGAATTTAAGATGAAATCAGTGTGTGTTCCTATTTGGAGCAGCTGTGATGACATGGCTGACTGCCAACAGTGCTGGAAGACCCTGGGATGTGAGTTCACTTTGGGTAATGTTGAAGTATGGCATGCGGAGGGGTGCCACGGCAGGAGTCCGCCCACTGCTTGATGTGCTGCAGAGGAATTTAAGTTTGAAAAAGGGGCGGATTGAAAGCAACATCCCCGGCAGATGGTTTTATTGTATTGAGGGAATATGTGCAGTCTGTAGGCCTACTCCATAATATTGCGCTCTCACTTTGCTTCTTAGAAGGTGTTCACCTCCTTTTTCTGGAACTTTCCTGAGTACAGTGTAACGAATCAGCTCTTTGGAATATTAATAATAAATAATAATAATAATAAATAATAACTTGTTATTATTAATTATTAATATTTGGGTCAGTTAATTGGATTAACTTGATGTGGCTGAATTAATATTACAATCAATTAATCAGTTTGTCCAACAAACTCTTTGATTATTCATTTATTCTAAGAAAAAGGTACCTTCCATCCATGGCAACAGAAGAAAATTATTTCTTAGCTTGTACAGCGCTTTGAGCCTGTAGCCAAATCAAAATCGTAAAATGTACTCCGTATTGCAAACAAAACCGAACCAAATATATATTATGTTCAAGTTTTATTTACTAAATATGTGATGTGATCTGGGAAAACCCGTTGGATGTCGCGCTGGTACGTTTTCAGTAAATTATAAATGTCAGGTTTTTTTTTTCAAAATTGGGTTTTTATTAAAGTATTATTCTATAACATATTGTTTATCATCTCTGAATATATGGTATGGAAATTCACTAGTTTAGTGCAGGAAAATAGCAATTTATAATGTCCAGCTGAAAAGATTGTTTCTCTTGAAGAACACGCGGGTGGAGCAGAGGGGCAAAAAACAATATCTCCCGTTTAGCTCTCCTTTTCTTAACACTACAAAGACAGTTCACCTATCAAAATAAACAACATATAAAGTCCAGTCCTGGGTGAACTACAACAGCCCGCAAGTTTTTATTTATTTATTTTATCCAGCATTAACGTGTGGTGTGATGCGGAGCACAAGAGAACAACAGAGTTTGAAGCTGCTCGTTTAAAAGACCTTGCTCGCCTCTCAATTGTCCAATTTCGAAATGTTTTTCACAGGTTGAATTTTGAGTTCGTAAGCTTTCAAATGATACCTAATCTATAGATGATTACTAAAATATGTGATATGAAAAAAGGCAATATAAAAGGGAGCGCCAGTCGTCCCGCTAGCAGGACGTGAGCGTTAATTAAACCTGTTTTTCTCAAAATTCCGTTTCTGAAAATCACAGTGATCAGCCGAATTCAGATAACCATATTTTTGTTACAGACAAACAACAAAATAAATAAAAACAGATTTGCAAAGGGCTTGAACCCAGCTTTAATATGGTCTCAAAATCTGTAATATGTAAAATTTCACCATGTGGTGGGTTTTCCCAGATCGCATCACACATAGATATTTATATGAATCTAAATAAACTAAACAACATACACACATGAATACATAAATAGGTGAGTGATAGTACTAAACCAGAAATGTAACTGCTGAGAAGAAACATCAGCATTTCATTTTTAAAGCATCAAATCAACAATATACTTGTATGCCTGGGTAGCGTACACTATTATCAAAGTTGTTGAAAACTGAAGTTGTTGCTGATTCTGCGAGTGTCAGATGTTGAAGTCTCAATCATTTTCTTATGATATGATGAACTTGCATGGTTGGTTAAAGTCCTGGTTACCAACTCCTGAGATTGTCCTTGGTTTTTTGTGAGAGTGTGTTCTCTCTCTTACATGAGGCCAGATCTGGTTGGGATCCATGCCTGCTGGGCCCCCATGGAGGGGAAGAGGTTCCCCAGTATCACCAGAAACAGTGTTTGCGGCTGGATGAGAACTACCAAGAGAAGGCGGTCACTGTTGCCTGCCTCTAATATAGCCTGAGAAAGAACCAACCCCTAAGGTTTGAATGGACCAATGAGCAAGGTGACATGTCCGAGAGGAAATTGGCACTTAGTTGACTTATGGTCTTTGTCCCCAGCATGCTTAGATTGTTCATTCAAGCTCAAATAGACAAATATACAAAAAATAAACAAATTCATATTGCATTCTAAGCGAAGATGATGTACACCAAAGTGTAAGTCATTAAATGAAGGATTAATTAGGTGGTAGGAGTCCCTTTCTGGGAGGCATGTTCCTTCATAGATCAGAGTAATACCACAAAGTTTATTTAATTAAAGATTGTCTCTTTCTTTAAGCATGTGGCACATGTGGTCACATTCCTTTGAGGTCGTAAAAGTCTGTGATCAGTCTTAAAGTGTTCTGTAACTCGGATACCTGGCCGAAAAAGTAACTTCATTTGTGAGGTTAGTTTTGGGAGAGTTTCATTGACCTTTATATTCATTAAATATAATGAATATGAATAATTAATGTGTGTCGGATTGGTCCAGATGCTACAACAAGTTTAATATTCCATTACTGTAAACATACCACTTCTCATCCCAATCTGTCGCCGACCCTGGTAGAGTAGGCCCCAGCAGAATGCTGGTCCTTCCCCTGGCCTCCTCGGTCAGGAATGCGGTTTGACACGTGCCCCACACCAGGCGCTGCTATGTCGTCCACGTCCGGGCCTGTCATTTCGCTTCGCTGCACCACGGAGGGGACGTCTGTGGTTCACGTAACCCGCCGGTACAGTCTTTGGGAGCCTCACCGGTGGGTCCAAACCGGTCCCGCTGGGTCCCACGAACCATCAGACTCGGCTATCCGATTCAGTTCGGACGGTCTCCTCCCGCTTCTGGGGAGTCCGCTCTGCAATGGTCGATGGCTATGCCCATCATGAGAGCGGAGATTGCTACCCTACTAGTGAGGGGTACGATCAAGACTGTTCCTACCTGCACATCTGAACTGCTTTCTTCACAGGCTGGTGTTCAAGATGTTCCTGGCCAAACAAATTTTTGAATGTGTGTGGCTGGCCACAGGATTGGTTTGCAGCGATTGACCTGAAGGATGCCCACTCTTATGTCCGTTCTCTTTTATGCCTACTCTTATGTCCATGCTGCTCTTCTGGTGGTGCTGCTCTGCTGGCAACCCGGACTCATGTGCTGCTGTTTGTTGCTGTTTTTACTCGTTTATTTATTTTTGTTTGCCATTGGTTTTAGTCGTTTTAGAGGAGCATTATGGCGTTATTTGCACATGGACTATTATTGGTACTGATTGTCTGGTAGCTTTTGAGTAGGTGTCAAACTTTTCCACACTTGGAGGGCGGGTTACCTCTCATCTACTCCAGAGACACGCTGTTGTCTCTCCGTTAAATCCTCCGTCTCGCAGGAAACTACGGAAGAGAGGCCGACGTGGGGGCCAGACAGCGTCTTTGCCGGAGAGGCAGTAGACCTCTGCTGCCTGGCATGATCCTGAGCAACGTTTGCTTGCTTAGGAACAAAATGGAGGAGCTTTGTACCAACATGAGGGTATGTTTTGAATATTGCGACGCAGGCCTGCTGGTTTTTACTGAGACTTGGCTCCACAAAGACATCTCCAACTCCTTGAGCAAACTCCTTCTCCCTTTTCCGAGCAGACAGGAATGAAACTTTATGGAAAGAGTCGAGGGGGAGGCATCTGTGTGTTTATGAGTGACAGCTGGGGCAGGAACTATTCTGTGAGAGAGATTGTGTGCAGCCTGATATTGAACTGCTTTGCATTTCTTAAGACCTTTTTAGCTCCTGAGAGAGTTTGGCAATATTGTAATATGCTCAGCTTATGTGCCACTCAGCGGGAATGCGGCCCGAGCTGCAGCTTGTGTTGCAGACTGTGTCCACAATCAACTGCAATGCACTCTGGGAGCCCAGTTTTTATTCTTGGAGGATTTTAACCACTGTAAATTGGAACGATCAGCGAACGTGCGGTGACTTTCATTGCCCGGAGGTCCGAAGTCTGTCGCCACATGCATCTCCTGCAGCAGAGCTGGGTCAGGACCACCCGGCTGCATGGCACGCCATGGAGCGCCTTCACTTGATGTACTTGCATAAGCACCATGGCATGCAGGGCGGAAGCGACGTCTCCACATGCACTGCAGGCATCCCTGGTTAGCCCAGAGGAAAACCTACAGTGAAGTGAAGGGTCCCCCCGCCAGGTGGAAGTGGTCTTCGGACACAGTTGCATCACGATAGACCGCTCCACCAGGGGGATTCCCTCATACCCGTGCGCCACCCCGCTGTCCAGAGTGGTGAGGAAGGAGGAGCGAGGTTGCCTCTGCCTGAGCGCCAGGGGCGCCAACCAAGACTTCCTCAACTCCTCATGCACCTCGGGAAAGTGACTGAGAGGCATGTTGCTCCCGACAGGATCTTTCACCAGTCGCGTTTCTCACGGTGATCCTCATTCGCTCACCAACAGGAATCACCGAAGTAGCCGTCTGCTGACCTGACCCGGCAGATGAACTACATTGGAGATAATCTGAAGGGACTCCCCTACGTTTCAGGGATCTCAGTCTCGAAACGCAGCATCAGCGAGAGTCATATTCCCGCAATGAAAAGCATGACTCATCCACAAACGCCGCTTCAGTGTGTGCTAATCCCAGACACGTGAGGCAGTGTTTGTGGCCATCAGCCTGAGGAAGAAGTCGAACCGCATCCAGAATGCACGGGCGAGTCGACATCCTGAAAAGGAGGCGAACACACCGTGGAGCTCTTTTAGAAAAATAAAATAAAAAAGAAACTGCTTTCTTCACCACCGCAGGTCACCGCCGCAGATCACCGCCGCAGATCACCGCAGACACTGCCGCAGACACTGCCGGAAACTGCAACCGTGTGCTGCACTTGAGACGAGGATCACTGGAAGCACCGTAACACCAGCGCACCAAACATTTCTTCTTTAAGGCTCGTTCCAATCTTCAGAACAGCAGGTAAGCTTTTTTTCTGAGAGGCTCTGGAAGCAAAAAACCCAAATGCAATGTTTACTTCTGCTTTTTAGATCCGCGCTAGTGGGCGGCTCGCAGAATGCAAAGAATTGCATGCCAATTTTATTGGCTCGTTTTTAATTCCATCAGAGGTAATTAGGCTCCCTAGCGTGATCCCAATTCGTCAGGGAACTCCCCGACGACACGTTGGAGTTTCCCAGGATGAAAGGGAAATAGTGTTTAATATATTTTTGGACTCTGATTCCCTTCCGTTTCTTTTGTTACTTCCTTGAGCCAGAAAGCCAGAATGAAGTAAATAAGGAGACTGTTATACGGTTGTCCTGCCTGTTGTGTCCTGCGGTTTAGCTCTTCGCGGTGGTGTTCATGTCAGGGGTGCTGGTTGGTCACTAAGAGCCCACCCCGACCTGTGACCATTGTTAGAAATATACTATATTTGCTATATTATATATAAATGCAATTTAAGTATACTTGAAATAAAGAACAAAACAAACGTTTACATAACTTTTTTTTCAAGCTGTTTACATTCAACTTTTGACTTAATTCAACATGTTTCACTGTACAAACAATTGGAACAAATGCAGGCATATAATCACATGTCCAATTTGAATGCTGGCTAGCTGCCCTGTTTCACTACAATGGTAAATTCTGTATGTTGTTCTCAGGGAGTTTTGTTGTACAAAAATAGATTTCAATGTGCTTTTGTCAGATATGAGTTTGATGACATTGTGGGTTGAACAGTTGTGTACTTCTGTGTTCAGAAACATTTCCCTGTCTCCCTGTGTGTGTGTGTGTGTGTGTGTGTGTGTGTGTGTGTGTGTGTGTGTGTGTGTGTGTGTGTGTGTGTGTGTGTGTGTGTGTGTGTGTGTGTGTGTGTGTGTGTGTGTGTGTGCGTGTGTGTGTACATACCTACTTGCATAAATCATCTGTGAGCGCAATGAATGTGTGCAGGTCATGGCAGACAAAGAGTTTGAAAGATGATCACCTTGCTTTGTGTCCTGTATGTCAAGCTTTGGGCCAGCCTGCATAAGGATATTTACCATGTAAGGCAGAGTGCAGGAAGACTTTTTTCAGATGCTGATTTGTGAATCCTAGACAGTGAATCCTTGGTTTTTCCTCTGGTAGCTGTAATTGTACTATAAAATATCAATTACATTTGATCCAGCATAAGCAGCTGTGTGATTGACGCTTCCCAGCAGGCATTGCAGCAGGAATAAATTATGTGGTTATTGACAGATCTATCATTTACTTTTTGCTAGCGTACTATTTATGCTATTGAAGTTGATAGATTTTTGTCATCAATGTTAGTTATTTGATGTGTGGGGAGTCTAATATGCTTCAATATTAAACTTTCACACATTGTTTAACACCGCTTTTAGAACAGGCACTCACAAACTTCGCTTAGCACTTCCCTTTGGAAACATCACCACATCCAATTTGAAGTGCGTTCAAGGAGGGTTTTTGGACAGACCCATGACCCCTTGATTTTGAAAGAGAGAGCAAGTCTGCTCATGTACACTTCAGGCAAAACCATAGACCACAATGCAACATTATTGTGTGACGTCACACCTGTAACTTGATTGGGGGCTCCATAGCAGATATTAAGTGATCAAGCTGGCTTGGGGCATTCAATTTAAATCCATTACAAGGGTTCCACCAGTAGTGGACACTCGTGCAATGTAAGCAATGATGCACATACGATCAGTGTTGGTGCTAACTAATTACAAGTGACTTGAGTTACGTAATCAATTACTTTTTCAAGTAAGCCTAACTAGTAAAGTAACATTACTTTTTCGATTTACAACAAAATAGTTACTTTTTCAAAACATTCCCGTATTCCTCAAAATGAATAAAAATAGTAAAATGCAATTCTCAGAATTTATAACTAATGTTTGTAACTAATAACTAATAGTTAATAACTAATTAATTAAATTACAAAAATCTTAAATCTTAATTTATTAACCAATGTATTTGCTGCTGACCTTTAATGATCTAATTCAATCATATTATAAGCAAAAATTACTTTACATTTAGAATTAAAAGTTTTGAACTTCCTTCTCCTGTACTATTGTTGTTTAATCCAGAATGGCAGAACAGCTGAAAGGTTTGTTTGAGCTGTGCCCTCTACTGTACAGGCGTAAATTTGCATTTCCTTCAGCCTGAGGCATATTCACTTTATTGGTGCGATTTTTTTTTTTTATTATTATTATTTTTTTTTTTAATGCTATTTAAAAAACAAACAAGCAAACCCAGCCCAGGTGAGAAAAGTAATGCAAACGTAATGTAACGCATTACTTGTCATAAAGTATAGTGGAATTAGTTACTTTTTTTTGGACAGCAACACAATATTGCAATGCATTACTTTTAAAACTAACTTTCCCCAATGCTGCATACAAGTAATTGAGATAGAGGGAAGTTAGGGAATGAAGGACATAAAAAGGCAGCTATTTCAAAACTTTGTTTTCAATTTTATTTTACTTTAACCACATTTGCCATCTTTGTTTCGTTTCACAACTAACTTTGGTTATACATTTAACTTAATATTGGAACAAAATCTGATCTTTGGAGCATAATGCAGGGTATATAAGGGGTTACACTTTAGAATATGGTTCCTTCGTTAATGAATAACTACACAAGAACCAATGAGTAACACAATATTAACAATCTAGTAACTACTATTAACTAAAAGGAAATTCTGATTAATGAACTAGAAAGTAATAGCGCACAGATGAAAGTGGTACTTCACTATTAACTACACGTATATACTACACCTATATGTAGCATAGGGTTCTTTACTCAACTCTTTACTCAAAAAAAGGACATTTTATGTTAAAAAAGGTTCAATAATGAGAAGAAAGAACACTTTTGGCACAAAGGTTCTTTAAAGGCTATTATTCATTCATATATTACATTATTCTGCAGCATTTTATTAAATTATTGTTTATTAAACTGTTGTAGTAACTTAATGTCACATTTTAATCATGCAGAATTTTGGAGGATAAAAACTGAAAAAAGGCACTCTTCGTGTGATATTGATTAATTACATTTTTTAACCACCATCTTGAATTTTGTGATCATTCACATGCATTGCATTTTAGGGGTTCCAAATACGTAGTGCTTTAGAACCTTTTAAGGTTCTATATAGAACCTTTTCTTCTAAGAGTGTATAACTACTATTTTTTAATGCTTCCCAGAAAACTACTGAAAAAGTTTCAAATTCATGCAAAAACTAATCAACAACCAATACAGTTCTACACTTTATTGGCTTTTCATTAAGAATCATGGTAACAAACTAGTAATGACTCTTACTACATAATTCTATGGGAATTACTAATTAGTTGGATCCGTATTCGAATGTGAAGATCATGGGAACAAACTAGTAATGACTCAAGTGTTTGACATGATCATGACATGACATGATCTAGTCATGATTTGTGCAACCAAACACAAACGTCATTTCAAGCGCTTAAGATTTTTTTTGTGAACTTTTAAACTTGTACTATGTAGTAACACTTTAATCATTCTAGTTTCCATGACCTTCACTTTAGAATACAGATCCAGATAATTAGTAATTCCCATATAAGTATGTAGTAACACTTGAGTCATTTCTAATTGTTACCATGATTCTTATCACTCACAAGATATGCGGTGAACTGATTTCACCAAGTACCACATGTTCCTGGATCAACATCTTTGTTGATCCTGGATCAACTTTCCAATCAACCAATCAGATTTGAGGAACAAGTTTACAGTTTATGTCAAGTTTCAGGGTGAAGTACTTAAACATCAGTGTTATTCACCTATCATTACCCTCTGATTTTAGGGAAAAGGTATGGGTAGGGTTAGGTTTAGGAGTAGGGGTTGGGTAAGGACTACATTTTGGGACACGAATGTTGATCCAGGATTTTTTGGGAGGTAAATAATAAAATAACTGTATATGGTATTTGGATGGCTGATGACTCAATATGTTCCAGTACTTACCATGACTCAAGTGATTCAATGCCAGTCCAGAGGAATGCCAGAATGCTATTACATATTGATAATGTAAACAACCTTGTTTATTCATTTACAGTGGCAGTTAAAAGGTTAAGTGCTAGTCATTTGTCCTGCATTGGTTATTGATTAGTTTTTGCGTGAGTTATACACATTTTCAGTAGTTCTCTGGGAAGCATTAAAAAAAGGTAGTTATTGATTAATTAATAGTGAAGTACCACTTTCATCTGTGCGCTTCTATGACTTGCTAATTTGTTAATCAGAGTTTATTTTTAGTTAATAGTAACTGGATTGTTAATATTGTGTTACTCATTGGTTCTTGTGTAGTTATTCATTAATTAAGGAACCGTATTTTAAATTGTAACCCAATAAAGTACTCAAGGCTGTGTATCGTGAAAAGTATTACACTTTATTGAACTTAACAAACCCAGACTGTACTATCAGGTGAAAACATCAGAAGTTAACAGGTGTTACACAGTCTGTGCTGCAACAACAACCATCCCAACACCCTTTCTTCTTTTTTTCCCAAGTAACTTTTCCCAAGCAACATTAAAAGGATTAGTTCACCCCAAAATAAACATTTCCTGATAATTTACTCACCCCAATTCCATCCAAGATGTTCTTGTCTTTCTTTCTTCAGTGGGAAAGAAATGAAGTTATGGTAACCAAATCGTTGAAGTCCAAATCAATGCAGTTTCAAAGGACTTTGAAGTGCTTCAAAGGGATCTGCACAATCCCTTGTCAGACTGCGCCTCATTGCATGTCAAGTTCGTAGAGCTTTAGTCAGTCTATTTTAATTTCTGATTTTGGCTGCCTCTCAAATGGGTTAAACCATAGATATTACCTAAGAAGTTCAAGTAAATGCACTAGAAATCCACGCTCATTCAAGGGTGTGCCTTTATTAGAAGGAGAGAAATCACATGCATCTTTCAGTACTTTTAATTTATGGGTACACATATGGGTACATTTGTGTACCCATACACAAGACCCCAGAGGGTTAAAGGCAATTTTCTCAATGTTTTGATTTTTTTTTTCAGTATCTCTGGACAAATATTGTCCTTTCCTAACAAACATCAATAGAAAGCTTATTTATTTAGCTTTCAGGTGATCTGAAATTCAAAAATGTACCCATATTTGGAGCCCCCTTGGGGTTGGATGCAGACAAGTGAGACGAAAATAAAAGCCCCCTTGGGGTTGGATGCCATGGTACAGACGTGGCAGAGGTTACGTCTGTATGCCTTCCCCCTGGCATTACTACCAGGAGTTCTGGAGAGAGTTCGCTGGGGACGGGGTTAGGCTCTTATTGATAACTCTGTTCTAGCCGAGTGTGGCTCTCAGACATTGTGTCTCTCCTTGAGGGTCCTCTGTGGGAAATTCCGGTCAGGAGGGACCTTCTCTCCCAGGCGGCAGGGACAGTGTTACACCCGCATCCAGAGCTATGGAAACTGTGGGCCTGGCCTCTGAGGGGATCGGCTCATAGATTCTGGTCTCTCTACTGAGGTGGAGACCATGTTACACTCTAGAGCTCTTTCCACAAGGGGGCTTTATGCCCTAAAATGGAAAGTTTTCGTTGTCTTTAAGACAATTTTTCTTCGGGGTTGTCTCCCTCCACCTTGAAAGTATATATGTCAGCCATCCGTCTATCACGTTCCTATAGAGGGTGCATCAGTGGGAAGACACCCATGGGTAACTCACTTCCTCCATGGTACTTTGAGGCTAAGGCCTGCGACACGCCTGAGGTTGCCGACAAAGGTTGCCCAAAGGAAGGTTATGTGCCGAGGTCCTGCCCTGTGGAGCAGATCTGATCAACTGTTTGTGTGTTTTTGGTCCCAGAGTAAAGGGATGCCCACATCCAAGCAGACTTTGAGTAAGTGGATAGTTGAGGCTATATCAGTTGCATATGAGTCGACCGGTCATCCATCACCACTAAAGATCCGAGCCCACTCAACTAGGAGTAAGGCTGCTTCTATGGCCCTATTGACAGGGGTTTCGCTTCAGGATTTGTGATGCGGCAGGGTGGTCCTCTCCGCACACCTTTGTAAAATTTGAAACCGTGTGGCTGTGGCTTCTATCTCCGAGTTCTCGGGTGTTTCTAGTATGATGTGCATTACGATTTCACATACACAGGCACTTTAGGACTATGGTGACGTGGCTATACGCAGCGCTTAGTTCCCTTGAAAGGGAACGCTCTCAGGTTACGTATGTAACCATAGTGTTTGGGGTGCTTTATATGTTCCTGGTCAATAATGTCACCCGCCTAGGACGTCCTGTCATGCCATTGGACTGATTTCACGAGTGCTTCATAACACAATCACACAGGGGCGTTCCCGCAGTGCTATACGCAGCGGAACCATGTACAGTACTCTCAGGGAACCATAAATACATACGTAACTTAAGACGATTCTCAGTTGCCCCCCACACACACTTTAAAACTAGAGGAGACCGCTCGTTTCAAGCTGTAGCACCTAGGCTGTGGAATGCATTGCCTCCTTCCATACGCTGCTTGGATTCTGTAGAAAATTTTAAAACACAGTTGAAAACTCTACAATTTAAAGACGCTTTCATCTGAGACTAGGGAGGTTAGCCGGTCTGATGTGTATTTCTGTTTGTTTGTGTTTTGTGTACATGTGCACGGGTATGTGTATGTATGTGTATATGTATATATATATATATATATATATGTATGTATGTATGTATGCATGTGTATTTGGGTGTGTATATATGTGTGTGTATGTATATATATATAAATATATATATATATATATATATATATATATATATATATATATATATATATAGTATGTATATATATATATATATATATATGTGTGTGTGTGTGTGTGTGTGTGTGTGTGTGTGTGTGTGTGTGTGTGTGTGTGTGTATATGTATATATATGTGTGTGTATATATATATGTGTATTTGTATTGGTACCTGTGAAATTTATCTGTGAAATGTGCTAAATAAATTTTACTTACTTACAAATTCCATTGAATAAGCTGAAACAATACTGATATTCTGATCAACATTAATTTTGATCAACTTCAAAATTGATATTTTACATCAACAAAATTTAAGTTAATGTTCTTCATATGTCGCTAACTTTCTTAGCTGGATTTGATTGTTGGCGATTTGGCATGATCTTAGATTGTTTGGTTATTTGATGCTCATCCTGGATTGGCTGTCATAGCAACAGGTCAGGCTTTAATAACAGCACAGGCAAGTTACTATTGCGATTCTTATCCGTATTAATACTATTATGTCAAATTTTGAAAAGGCAGTAGACAGACTAAATCTCTTAGATGTTGTGTGACCATGTTCCATATCACAAATATTGCCAGGATCTTTGCATGCACATTATTTCAACGTAGTAAGGAAAAATATAAATAACAAGATTACTGCACTACAGTTTTTGTATTACTGCATTACAGTACAATACCCCGGTCTAGGGAGGAGGAAAGCCTTAACAATGCCGGTTGAAAATTCCAAGCACGAGGAAGAGACCGAATAGAGCTTGAATATCTCCTATTCTTTTTAATGAAGAGATAGCAAGTGGAAAGATAGTTCTCAGACACTTCTTCAATAGGCTAGATTTGTGCTAGAGAGAGACCTTCTAGAACAACCTGCCAGGTCCCTTGTTGGCACCCTTGTGCAAACTGCTGGCCTCCGCCTCAAAGTGCCACAAATCAAACGAGTTACGGGTGTCTCCCAGAGAGGCTCCACTCAAAGGGATGTGGTAAGCAGATAAACTGCCATGTACACCTTCAGTGTAGAGTGGGATAACCCTGTGGAGAAACACTCCTAAAGGAATTCCAGCTCTGCCACACCGGGCAGTTAACTGGGTCCAACTGGCGTTCCCCACACCATGAGGTGAACATCTTCCACCTCAAGGCATATAATTTCCTAGTGGCCGGAGCTCTGGAGTGGAGGATTGTCTCCACGATCTCAGTCGAGAGACCAGATTCCATGATCTGGGCCCCCTCAGAGGCCAAGCCCACAACCTCCATAGATCTGGGCGAGGGTGAAGGGATCAGACCCACTCGCCTGAGAGAAAAGGTCCCTCCTGATCGGAATCTCCAGAGGAGAGCCGGGCTAACGGGGTTACCAACATTCAGACTGACCCTGTCCTGGTGAATCCTCTCCAGAACTCCTGGGAGCAGAGCAATCGGCGGAAATGTGTACAGGCATGACCTCGGCCACTCTTGTACTATGGGATCCAACACCAGAGGGGCTGGATGACTTAGGGAAAACCACAGTTGGAAGTGTGACGTTTCCCTGGATGCAAATAGGTCTACCTCTGGCATGACTGAAATGTTTCCATTGGAGCTCCACCACCTCAGGATGGAGACTCCACTCCCCGGGCCTCGGCCCCTGTCTCTGAGAAGATTTCTGCCCCCTGGTTTAAATACCCCGGGATGTAAATCACCCTAAATGAATGAAGCTTTCCCTGGGACCATAGAAGGATCTGGCGAGTCGGCTTGTATAATGGGCACGAACGCAGACCCCCTTTGGCACTGCAGTGGACGGCATCGCTGTGCGCTTCACTGCTGCACAGAAGACGTCACAGGCTATGTAACACTTCCTACTCAAGCTCTCCAGTTCTGCAGCTGCTTCCAGTCACCAGAAGAAAATGTCGACCCCAACACCCCGCAAAGCCTCCGACCACTCAGTGCAAACCAGAGCCACTGCCTTGGCAATGCTCCCGCTTCTCCAAACACCACCCCTTTTCTAAGTTAACGCTGGATTTTGCACCTCAGAAGCCATCCTTATCATTTAGGAAGGAAGAGGAGGGAGCTTAGTCTTGCCTGCGGCCAGACCACCCCTAAACAGCCTAGCCTCCCAAACCTCCGGTTAGTTCCAGGTTTTGGAAGCAATGTGTTTGTTGCAAGGATTAGGCGTATTTATGTTCACACTCCAATGGAACTAGCTGCTGTTATTGCAAACAAAATAAAAAAACAAACATTTTTTTTCTGTTATTTTTCTCACTATTTTTCTCTTCCATTAACCATGAACTTCAGCCCCACACACAGCGGGCTCTCGCTCGATCGACTTCAACCCCTGGCCGAGGGTTAGGAAGCCATCCCCAGAGTGTGAAGTTGGGTTTTGGACACAGTAAAACAAGGTTACTGCAATTTGCTTGCAGGCCTCCCCACTTCCTCCCCTACTTCCTCATTCCAAAGAAGGATGGCTCAGACCTTAAACATATGAACTGAGATTTTATGAAATGGCCATTCAAAATGTCAACATTGAAACAAATCATCTCGCAAGTATGCCATGGGGATTGTTTTTTCTTGGTGGATCTAAAAGACGCATATTTTTAGATCCAGATAGTTGGTGGCTTTTCAGCATATGGTCCTTTCATTCAGTCTGTCCCTAGCTCCACACACTTTAACAAAATGAAGACTTGAAGGGAGTGCGCATCCTGAATTACCATGATGACTGGCTCCTTTTATTGACATTTACAGATCTGTGCTCTTCAGCCATTTGGAATTCCTAGGACTTAGGATCAATACAGGCAAGAGCTCACTGTCCTCCAGCCAACGAATTTTGTTCCTGAGACCAGTTCTCAATTCAGCCAAAATGTGGGCCATGCTTATGCCAGAACAAGCCTTGACGATTCTACTGCTTGTGGCATCTTTCAAGGTTTGGTTCTTAACCCCCTTTTCAGAGAAAGTTTCAGAGAATGCTGGGCCTCATCGGCTTCACGTCACCATTACTTAAGCTGAGCCGGCTTCACACACCTGCCACTACAGTACTGGCTGAAACCTTCCAGCCCACGCTTGGCGTCTTGGATGCCTGTGTATCAGGATAGATTACGGCTGCATCATAGCCCTGACCGCATGGAAGGACCCTCATTGGTTCCAATCGGGCGTGGACCTGGGGATGGTCTTCAGAAGGAAAGTGGTATTGACAGACCGAAAAGGTTGGGGAGCTCTGTGCGCGGGCAGACCACTTCCGGCTACTGGTTGAACATGGAAAAGAGGCATCATACCAACTGCCTGAAAATGCTGGCATTCTTTCTGGCCCTCAGAACCTTCCTGCATATCTGGAAAAGCACCAAGCAAGTCTTAGTCAGGACAAAATAACAGTGGTATACTACATAAACCACCTAGGTGGAAACAAATCAAGGCCTCTATAGAAACTGATAAGATGCCTCATCTTATGGGCACAACCCACCTTGCATTCGCTAAGAGTGGCGCACGTCCCGGACAAACTGAACCGAGAAGCAGACATGCTGTCCCAGGGCAACGTGTCTTCAGACAAATAGAACTCTCACTGCCCATATTATATTATATTTCTTGAGGGACAGGGATGCGGTAGTCCATGAATGGCCCAGCCTTCCTCTGTATGCTTTTCCTCCAGTCGCGCTGCTCCCTCAGGTCATCAAACGGATCAGGAAGGACAGACGCACAGTCCTGGTGGAACAAACCATGGTTCCCAGAGTTGACACAGCTGCTCTCAGCAGCCCTGTGGCCAATTCCCCTGAGGACGAACCTCCATTCTCAAGCAAAAGGAATGATTTGGCAGCCCCAACCAGAAGTGTGGGCCCTTCACCTCTGGCATCTCGACAGGAGTCGATGGACCTAACTGTGAGAGTTCTGAACACTATTTCTGAGGCTAGAGTCCCGTCCATGAGATCCCTGTGCGCCCTTAAATGGTCTGTCTTCTTTAACATTTATAAGTTAATTTTAAGTAACACACACAATACTGCGAAAATTATAGCAATCATGTCTTCACTTGGTCAGACTTGCAAGGTCATTACTCTGTTCCAAACATGTACAATCTTGGCCAATATGAACTAACACAATAAGGTGGATATATACCACACCCATCATTTATATTCAGTAATATGCTGCCACCTGTTGGTGTTGGCACAGTTGTGTAACTTAGAAAACGTAGTGATGATGAGAAACTTAGTGATGATGAGAAAGCAACTTTTATGTTGAGATCATTAAGAGAATATTAAGACGTGATAAAGAGCTTTTGTTATGGTGAAATCACTAGGAAAGCTGCCACCAGACACAATTAAATATAATGTTGTCCAGTTGTCTTTTTTCACTATAGCATGTTATATCATTTTATGAATAATAAAACAAGCATTTATGCATTAAACTCCAAGCATAAGGTTTAGGAGGGGAAAAAAGTATGCTTGGAACCTGATGATTGCCGCTTATGACTATATTTATTATTTATTTTTTTCAGTGTTTGAGTAATCATCTGTATTAATTTATATTATGTATTATTTTAGTATAGCTATGACTAGAGTTTTAATAATCATACAAATTCGATGAGAGTAGGGAGGTAACAGCTATAATAATAATGACAGAGAGATACAATATCATTGGAATCAATTTCAGATGCCTTTTATCATTTTTTAAATACTTTTTTTCAGCTGAAAAAACTTTACAAACTTTTATATGCTTGAACATTTCAGACAACTGCAGCATGCATTTATACTAAACATACTCACATATCCGCTGGTGTGGGCTAATAAACAGACCTTTATCATCCGCTGGTGTGGGCTCTAATATAGTTGTTGAATAGTTATCTTTATAGTTATCATACTTAAACAGGCATTAACTCTTGAAAGCAATGCATACTTTCGGACTTCGGAGTATAGCCGCAGTGGGCTCTATTTTGGGACCAATTCTCTCTCTCCCTTTACTTGCTCCCTTTAGGATCTATCTTTAAAGAAACATAATATTAGTTTCCATCTGTACGCAGATGATTACAAATCTACCTGCCATATAAAGAGTAAGGGTGAGGATTTGACAAAAAGGCTCTTAATTGCTTTTATGACATTAAAGCATGAATGGCTGCTAAATGTTCTACATTTTAATGAAAGTAAAACTGAAATTATTATTTTTAGATCAAGCAGCTCTACTAGCACCTCCAAATTGGACCTGGGACCCCTGACGCCCTACGTAAAGTCTATGGTAACGAACCTTGGTGTAAAGTTGGATAGTGATACTTAACCTAGAGAAACAGATAAACAGATATGCCGCTCGCCGACTGCTTACTGGAACCCGTGCAACGGGAGCACATTATGCCTGTTCTTGCTTCTCTTCATTGGTTACCAGTTTCTCTAGCAGACATATCACCCTGTAGCCCAAGACTGCAGCCATATAATAGCCAGCAGCCATATCACCCTGTAGCCCAAGACTGGTTGCTCACTAAAGCTAAGCAGGGCTGAGCCTGGTTAGTACCTGGATGGGAGACCTTCTGAGAAAACCAGGTTGCTGCTGGAAGAGGTGTTAGTGAGGCCAGCAGGGGGTGCTCACCCTGTGGTCTGTGTGGGTCCTAACGCCCCAGTATAGTGACGGGCTCAAAAGAGCACCAGTCCTTCAGATGAGACGTTAAACCGAGGTCCTGACTCTCTGTGGTCATTAAAATCCCAGGATGTCTGTTCGAAAGAGTAGGGGTGTAACCCCGGCATCCTGGCCAAATTTGCCCGTGTGGCCTCTGTCCATCACTGGCCTCCTAATCATCCCCATATACACCAATTGGCTTCATCACTCTGTCTCCTCTCCCACCAGTAAGCTGGTGAGTGGTGAGCGTTCTGGCGCAATATGGCTGCCGTTCGCATCATCCAGGTGGATGCTGCACATTGGTGGTGGTTGAGGAGATCTCCCCTCTATGTGAAGCGCTTTGAGTGTCCAAAGCGCTATATAAATGTAATGAATTATTAGTGGTGCTTGCAAAGCAACACTATTGTTATTGTCCATACTTATTATTATTATTTTTTTTTAAACTTCCGTGCACTTTTTGGTTCGCTACTCCTCCCGCAGCTTTTGTCACAGACCCATGGGTGAGGCGTCGAATCGACCGGCTCATTAAGGAGAGGTGTGCTATGACTTTTCTAAGCGATCGGGGTCAGATGTTCGCCCCAGGGCGAAAAACCGGCCGAAATTTCCCATAGACTTAACATTGCGTCAAACTTTGACAAGTCGTAGCTCAGAACGAGGATGTCGCAGAAACGTGTAATTTACCACATTTGAAGAGGCTGATAGGCTCTGTAAGAACATACCACACAATGGGGTGAAAGTTGCACCCCTGGGGGGCAGGAGCTGCCCAAAGTTGCCCCATTGACTTACTATGGTGTAGGACGGCCCATGAAATGGGCCGTACTACACCATGAGAAACCGCTTTTATATTTCATTGAAACCTGCGATTTACCACATTTGAAGAGGCTGACAGGCTCTGTAAGAACATACCACACAATGGGGTAAAAGTTGCACCCCTGGGGGGCAGGAGGGGCCCAAATTTTCCCCATTGACTTACTATGGTGTAGGACGGCCCATGTCATTTCTTCACCATAGAAACCGCTTTATATTGAACATAACCCTGGATCACAGTGTCGTAGAGACAAAGGGGCGGGCTCATTTTAGTCAGATGGCCAATCAGTCTCTCAGGATCATTGTGAACCTATCAAGCCACGCCCTAGCAACCATTTAGAGCTCCTTAGCAACAACTCCCATAGACTTCCATTGAAAGAGATCGAAGGCATATCTCTGGACTGAATTGTCATACAAACATGAGGGTGGTCTCGTTTCGACTCGGGGCAGCAAACAGCCAATCTCGAATCACCTCAACACTTCCTAGCCCCCCCCCCTAGCAACCATTGTTGAGCACCTTAGCAACCAAAATCCATAGAGTCATATCTTTCATTCTGAATGTCACAGAGGAATGGGAGTTGGTTTATATCTTTCATAGTGACAAGAGGCCTTTGGAATTTCATCATTGAAAGCTGCCAAGCCAACCCCTAGCAACCAAACAGAGTACCCTAGCAACCATTTTGCAAGACCTATATCTCTGCATCAAAACATCGTATAGAGATAAGGGTTGGTTTATACATTCACATTGACTTTGGAGCTTCATGATTGGCAGCTGCCAAGCCACTCCCTAGCAACCAAACACGGTACCCTAGCAACCTTTTTGCAAGACCTATATCTCTGCATCAAAACATCGTATAGATATGGGGGTTGGCTCTTTTTACTCATGCTAGCAAACAGGACTTGCTACATGCTACACATGCTAGCAGTGAATAGCTACATGCTAATACTGATTAGCTAAGTGCTAAATCATGCCATGAACATTATAAAAACTCTATAGTAACCATATGTGAACACTACCAACCACCTAGTAACACCATAGTAACCACCAAGAATACCATAGCAACCACCCAGAACACCCTAGCAACCACCTAGCAACACCCTAGGAACCACCCAGAATACCCTAGCAACCGCCTAGCAACACCCTAGCAACCACCTGGAACACCCTAGCAACCACCTAGCAACATCCTAGCAACCACCCAGAACACCCTAGCAACCACCTAGCAACACCCTAGCAACCACCCAGAACACCCTAGCAACTGCCTAGCAACCACCCAGAACACCCTAGCAACCGCCTAGCAACACCCTAGCAACCACATAGAACACCCTAGCAACCACCTAGCAACAGCCTAGCAACCGCCTAGCAACACCCTAGCAACCACCTAGAACACCCTAGCAACCACCTAGCAACACCCTAGCAACCACCCAGAACACCCTAGCAACCACCTAGCAACACCCTAGCAACCGCCTCAGCAACCACCCAGAACACCTTAGCAAACACCTAGCAACCACCCAGAACACCCTAGCAACCACCTAGCAACACCCTAGCAACTGCCTAGCAACACCCTAGCAACCAAAACCCAGAACACCTTAGCAACCACCCAGAACACCCTAGCAACACCCTAGCAACCACCCAGAACACCCTAGCAACCGCCTAGCAACACCCTAGCAACCGCCTAGCAACACCCTAGCAACCGCCTAGCAACACCCTAGCAACCACCCAGAACACCCTAGCAACCGCCTAGCAACACCCTAGCAACCACCTAGCAACACCATAGCAACCACCTAGAACACCCTAGCAACCACCTAGCAACACCCTAGCAACCACCCAGAACACCCTAGCAACCGCCTAGCAACACCCTAGCAACCCCTCAAAACACCCTAGCAACCACCTAGCAACACCCTAGCAACCACCCATAATACCATAGCAACCGCATAGCAACACCATAGCAACCACCCAGAATACCCTAACAACAGCCTAGCAACCACCCAGAACACCGTAGCAACCACCCAGAACACCCTAGCAACCGGGTGGTGAGTTTTGCCACTGCAAGCACCACTTCACATTTTCTTCTGGAAATGTACATTCTAGTTATTATTATTAGTTTGTTTTAGAATACAGTTTAAGATTTTATTGTTTGTTTTTAAATCTCTTCATGGGCAAGCTCCAGCTTACATAGATGACCTACTGATGATGCATGCTACTCTGAGGTCATTAAGGTCTGCTGACCAACTATTCTTATCTGTTTCCTAGAACAAGACTTAAAAATCGAGGAGAATCGAGCCTTTTCAGTTGTGGCCCCTAGGCTGTGGAATGATTTGCCTATGTGTGTTAGGGTAGCCCCCAGCGTTGAGACTTTTAAATCACGGCTTAAAACTCACTTTTATTCATTGGCTTTTAAACCAGACTGAGAGTTAATCTGCTTTTTGTTTTGTTTTGTCTTGTGCTTTTGTCATGTGTTTATAATTTTGTCTGAAATTATGTCAGTGTTCAGCACTTTGGCAAACCTCGGTTGTTCTAAATGTGCTTTACAAATACATTTGTATTGTATTGTATTGTATTATACTTGAATACAGTTTAAAAAAATGTAAATGACACTAACTTGCTGCTCTGGGTGGCAACACAAGTTTAGTTGACTTGAAATCCACTAAGCCATATTACACTTTCTCACCCCAGTGAAAGGTCCAGTGTGTTGCATAACTTGAGCAAGCAGCTCTTGCACTGCACTACATTTCTAAAAATTACACTCCATTCACAGCAAATGGCACATCTGAGCTTGGCTGTGGCAAAGTCTGCCACAGAATTGTCTCTGCCTGGTTGCCCAACTCTTCAGACAAAGCTTACCCTCTTAGCCATAGTGCAGCAATCCAGCAGTGAAAAGTTCAAATATTGGATTTTCCTGTGGGTCCCAGGCTCTGTACAGCATGTTCACGCCAACATCAACAGGGTGGGATGGTGTCAGAGAGCATGTTTGTCTCGTGTCGCGGCAAATGGCTAAAGTGCTTGAGTGGAAAATAATACCACCCATCCTTTGTTTCAAAAGGCAGCATGGACATTTTCCATTTACATACAGCTTAACTCATCTCTATCTCTCTTTTAATTCCCATAGACGCTGTGCTAAGACTAAAATGTTGTTCACCCATAGACTTTAATTTCATATTGAGGCTGCTGAAGGATAACTGATCTAGAAAGATCGCAGAGATTGAGCTGAAGTGTGAGAGGTAACTAAACTGCAGAGGTTGGGCAGGGGCCGTCCCATAATTAGCTATATATGTTAAAACCACTGATCTGAATGACAGAGATAGTTCAGTGACCATCATAAACAATGAAGGCACCGCGCCGCCATATTGTGATTTCCTAATTGAGCTCTACGCTATTCTAGAATCAATATAGGAAATTGTATGATTTGACTGAGAAAACACTGCATAACGAGACACCGTCTTTAAATCTAAAGTCTCCCTAGAACAGTCTTACAACGCAAACATCCTAAACATTTAAATGGGTATTTGTTTAAAGTCGGTAATTGCTTCCTGCTAATTAAAAATTAATGTGTATTGTGAACTTGAAATACAGCTCTTTTGGATTGTGTTTTACAATAGTCTGTTCAAGTATTTAATTAGTTAGCAAAAACATGTTCAGAAAATACAAATTGTATGGGTTAATTTACGCCTGTTTCACCTCTTATTTACCCATTACACTGCCACAGCTCTGCGGCACCGTTACGGCTGGACACGGCTACCCGGAGCTGCACGCCCACTCTAGTCAATGCATGTGTGAACCAGCCCGACGGCCCGTTGCTAAAGATAGGACCCAAGTCTTTTTCGACGGACACCGCGTCTAAGCCGCACCATCAGAACACTTTATAATTTCAAGATAAACACTCTGTGCAGACTCAGTTGTATTGACACATCAAATGCCATCCTTAAACACCATTGACTGAGGTAGAAACCCAAAAATCAAGAAAAAACACTTTGGAGATCATCTCATAATTCACCATGTCTTTCTGCTCAAACCTATCAACTCCTGTTTTTAATTCTCCCACAGACCCTGGTCCTGGTAGATGAATCATCCAAGCCCCCTAACAAACTAGGGTTGTAGATAGGCTATCATTTGTATCTATTGTCAAAAGTGATGATAACAAGTACATGAAATGAAAAATTTTAATTTATTTTGAATAATTGATTATATACCTCTCCTCTGAAAGATATTAATCAGTACATTTCATAAACCTCTGTGCGTATGTATGCCCCCACATTTTTTTGTTTTGTTTTTGATTAGCCCTTGTACATTCTGAAAGCTAGTCTACTCACTTTCTATGTAATGTAAATGTGGACAATGTTATACTGTTCTTCCTGGAAACCATCATGATTCTATCTGAGCAATATGAAGAATTTACTTATTGCACAATCAGCATGACTGAACAAGTGCTCTTATGCACAATTGTCTGCCTTTTGTGATGGGTTAAGCAGCAATCTGGCCTCTATTATGCTCTGCTGAGGAAACTTCGATTTGACCACAGCTAAGCTGAAGAAACTTCTCTGTAAATTAACTGACTGACATTAGCTGGTAATTACAAAAAACTCACATTTTGTTGTGGTACTTTAGTCTGCGCTCCTCACCAATGTGATCCAAATGACTGTGGGACATTCCATTTCCCAACAATTCTTACATTTACAAATCAAAATAGGTCAATGATAAGAAATTCAGCCAGTTTGAGGCTGTATCCAATTGGTAGATTTTGTGTCCAGGGGCTTTAATACAGCTGCTCTCATCTCTCTTCTCTTCGGCTTCTCACTCTGCTCTGTCTGCGTGTGAGTGTTTGAGCTAGTGGAAGCGTGTTTGAGTGAGTTTCCCCCTTTTTCCTATTTCTTTAATAATTTAGTTTAGTTGCTTGTAAGGGGTTGTGGAAGTGTCGGCAGACTCGGGCCCTATCCACACTGCGTTTCGTTTAAAAATGGAGACCTTTTTCCAACGTTCTGCACTTCCTGTCCAGAATAAAATGGAAAAACGAAGACCTGAAACAGAGAAGTTTAGAAACTTGCTGCAGCTCTGCTTTGCGTTTTGAATCTCCAGATGGTGTTTTAGTGAAGACGGGACAAAACGGAGGACTTTAGAAACGCTGACGCAGAGGCTCACGCTCTGCTTTATGATTGGGTGTCATCAGTCATGACGTGTCCTTCCCTGATTCGTCAGCCACCATTTACACTCGGCACATGCATGCCCAGTGTTGGTGAATGGTCGCGCCGAACCACATTTTCAGCCGTTTTAATGTGGACGAAGATCAATTCTAATAATGCAGATAAAATGCTGGTGTGGGACGGAGATCGTATTTGTTTTAATTTTCCATTTTAAATCGGAAATGCAGTAGTGTGGATGGCCGGCATGCGCATGCCCAGTGTTGGTGAATGGTCACGTGATCTGCATTTCAGTCATTTAAATGTGGACTGAGATCAATCTAATACGTAGATAAACCACTGGTGTGGACGGAGATCTGTATTGATTTTAATTTTCCGTTTTTAAACGGAAACACAGTAGATGTGGATGGGGCCTCGGATGGGTTTGCTGCCTTAACAGCCTGGAACGGCTGTAAATGTATAACAGATGACTCGATCACAGTCGAAGACTGCTTGACTGTTGTTAGTGAAATGTTGTTCTTGACTGTTGTTAGTGCATTTCAATATTCTGTCAGCATCTAGAAATGAACAAAGCTGTCATTGTGTTTTTGAGTTGGCTTATCTGTTTGGTGATGTTTTTCTGCCTGTTTTACCGCTATCGGGCAGAAAACAGAGTTTTGGTCAATAATTTGGTGGCATCCACTCTGTGGCATAAATTCACTACTGCAACCACCAGCAGGTCTAGTTCTTGCTGGATATATGAAGTTGGGCCATGTATTGACCCAGCAAACAAATTCAGGTTTACATGATTACATTCACATGGGGTAAAGGTACCATTATTTTTTGTTTTGCCTGTGTGATGAAGCAGCCATTTGATTTGAGGCTACAACGTACCTGAGGTATATTCAGGCCTGCATCAATTGAACATTTAAAGGTCCTGTATTCTGCCCCTTTTCACAAGGTGTAAAATAAGTCTCTGATGTCCCCAGAATGTGTATGTTTCAGCTCAAAATACCCAACAGATAATTTTTTACAGTATGTTTAAATAGTAATTTTTTGGGGCTCAGAAAACGCACTGTTTGAGTATGTGCCCTTTAAATACAAACGAATGTTGACTGTTTGTCCTTAGTGGCTTGGCCATAAGTCAATTTCATCTCACGGAATGATGATAATATCAGAAACTCTCAGTAACGGTGTTCATTTCCAAGTTCGGACAATAATGCCTACCAAGGCATTCTCATCCTTCATGCGTCATATAGAACGCTATATGACAAAACTGCGCTATACTTACGCACATGGTACCATTTATCGTTTATATAATACGCGCTGTGATGGGTAGGTTTAGGTCTGGGGTAGGGTAGTCTCATATTATGCAAAAGGATTTATGACCGCCTTCAGTTCGCGTGTTATTGTAAACGATAAAGGGTACCATGTGCGTAATATAGCGTCGTTTTTGTAAACCGTTCTATGTGACGCTAAAGGATGAGAACGGGCTGTGCCTACAGAGTCAGAGTGCTATATAGAGATGGAACATGTATAGTTTAGTAGTCTAAATTACAGTTATTATAATGTATTTGTCATCTGCTTGTATGTATCCATTATTAATAGCCTACAAATCTGCTGTTTTGGACCAGGTCTTAATGATGTTTAAACATATCGTCCCCTTGGAATTATAAGGTTCTATCTGCGTTCTGAGCAGTTTTGAGATATTGAGCTTCAAAGATTTTGCATTGAATATATGAAAATGTGTATGGGGAACAAGTTTCTTTCAAACATAAAAATAACAGGGACCCTAAATGTACAAAACACATCACATAATGTAAATAAATTGTCACAGAATAAGAATGTGAATAACTCAATATTGACAAAAATGTCAGATAGAACCTTATAATTCCAAGGGGACCGATATACTGATGAGTTTAATAAAGTTTATTGTAAATAACACAAAAGATGAAGCGTCAGTTTTACTTTCAGAAAATCACCGTAAGAGCTGACTAAACACAGTAAGTTATAAAAAGTGCGCAAGTTGAGGGAGCATTCCTGTGGGATGACATTAGTCAAAAAACTATTCTACTGAGTCATTAAAGAAGGAAATAGTGGGAGGTAGTCCAAACGGGCTGTTCGATGTAGGCTACTTCTGTTAAATAAAATATCTCACTTGGCATTGAACTTTGATCTTTATAATTTTACAGATATTATTTATACTCTAACAACAACATTACACACTAACTAAAGTTTGAAACATGGGATCATGAAGAATGGGACCTTTAAGGGAATTTAAAATTCAACTATAGGGTTTCACCGGCTATTTTATTTTCTGGGGCCTTTGTTTTGAATGTGAATGTGAATGCCTTTGTGATCTTAAGTGATTTTCACAAGAGATATTTAATTACTATCTCTGACTCTTTCTACCTTTTCTAAGTAAATCTGTAATCTGTCAGTTTTTTTATATGTATAACAGTTGTGGTCACAGACTCTTTTGATATTTTAAGTTAAGACAAAAATTATTTTTTTGGTTTAAATACACGTGTTTACAGTTAGTGGCTACTGCAGTTGAATTTTCCTATTGGATGTTTGCGGTTCTTCATGACATACACAGGTTTCAGCTCACCATGCCCTTGGTATGAGCTACAGCTACCACGCCCTTGGCAGTTTAAAACTCATCTTGTTCCGTCAAAACCACTGCGAGTCAAGAGTTGGAATTATGAGTTTTTAAAATGATCAGTTTTGAAATCAGGATAGAGTATTGTAGCATCTATTTAACATAGCATTATATAGTTATTTAGATTATTTTGTGTAGCCTATTTAGTTAGTAGCATAGTACAGTTAGGATAGCTTCAAGTTAGCATCGATTTATCTGTGTTTAGTACAATGATCAGGATTATAACGGAATAGAGTTAGAAATGGACTTCTCCACACAGCTCACGCTGAAAGCGACGCAGTGCCAAACACTGCTCCTCCTGCATGGACTCCACCAACGCAGCGGCGTTTTGACGTGAGTGATGATGTATATTTTAATCACAATTTATGGTTAGGCAAAAGTTAATCCTCTGGGGTCGTCAAACGTGCCGGCGCATTTTGCTGGATTTTTTCACATAGCACCAAAATATCAATATGCCTACAGAGCCCACGCTATTGACATCAGCTCGACTAATCTCATCAAATGCCAGTCGCGATGCGGGAGTTAAGACCGCAGTTTGAGCCAGCGGTTGGAATATAGCCTTGTGTCCACAGACAATTCACCCTCCTCCACTTCAGGTGAAGGTGGAGAAAAGTCCTCGACTTCAAATGACCGTTCTGTTGCAAAGCTACTTGCGTCACTTTAGTCGCTCTCCATTTTAGATTCCAACAGCAGCTGTCACTGCGGGTCTCAGGTGCATGCCCCTTCCTTAATTTAAGTTTAACCAGCCAGTGTTCAACGTTATCTGCTTGCAGTAGCTCAATTCAAAACAGTAAGCTTATAATAATGTTTTTAATTCCAGTGATACTGGTGGATTTTCCTTGGGAGATTCGAGCATGTCATTGCGTCATTATGTCACATCTGTTCACATAAAGTCTCGGTTTTGCGTGACATGATAACTTATAAGCGATTTTTAGATTTAATCAGCACGATTTACTGTATTGTCAGAACCAGAACAAAAGTGGATGTTGCTTACTTGTTCAAATTTTACGGTGATAAGTCTTATGTTACTCATACTTCAAAAAATAATAATCTGTGATTATGAATGCCAGTATCCACACGGGCACGGTGATTGACAGCCTCACAGTTTCCTCAAACATTGTCTTCATCCGCATTTGTGCAGTGTTGAACTACAACCTGCGTAAAGTTGATAATTGCATGAATTAATGCAATTGCAGATTTTGAACAGAGATGGCGACAAAGACAAAAAACTGCGGACTGCAGCTTTAAACAAACTGAGCAGCATTCGTTTAACCAGAGACCATTTATATAGAGAAATGCCACTTCCTCGATCCTCAATACAACTATAGGGAAAACTCCGAAACGCCAAAGATGGCAGTTATATGCACAATTAAGTTGTTTTGATTGATACTGTGAAGCAGCTTTGATACAATTGGTACAATAGTATTGTGATCCCGCAAATTAGTTCAAATCTCCCAGGATCTAGAGGGAGCGAGCAAGAGCTCGCACATAGTGTGCTTTAAAGGGGTGGTTCGGAATTTTGAACATCGGGCCTCATTTGCAAGTGAGCCTACTTTTACTTATCAGTGGAGACAGTTAAAAAAAATTCATCCAGTTGTCCCAGTTGCATAGTTCGTCGGTGCTCGCGAGTCAACGGTAACTCTGACTGAGTTTACCCACTCCACAGTACACCAAAAGCAAATCAAGTGTCTGTCTGAGATAATAATGTTCGAAATCAAACGAGTGGCATGACTTGCCTAAAATGACTTTTTACAGGGTTTAACTAAACTGTTTCCCACATTAAAGTGTGTGACATATTAGTAATTTTATAGCCTGGATGCCAGCCCGTCTGGACTCGATCCATTGAGGAGTAATTATGATCAGGCAAACAATGTTCGCGCCAATCAAATTGCCAGGCGGGCTTTATACGATGATGGACAGATTGATCTGCAAGTAATCATCACGTTATCAACGTTCCGCTGTCGCGTCTGTTGTAAAATAAATCGACAGCGCATTCATTTTAATAGACAAACAGAGAACTGCAATCAAGGCATTTGTCGATCGGAAAGATATTTTGCCGTCCTTCCCACATGATTTGGGAAAAGTGTAACTTATCAGCTGGCTCCGATGGTCACTAAGAAGATGGGACGTAATGAAAAGCCTGTGGTCGTTGTGGTTTCTGCTTTGGTCGCACTCATGGAGAAGTAAGTAAAAGAAGCAACACTCGTTATTTAACTTCTAATATAAGCAAGTTCTGTAGTTGAAAACTGTATGCAAAGGAGTTGACTTACTGTGTTGCTCTGATTGGTTGAAGGTCTACCGAACTATCCAATTGAGTGCAGAGTTGTTGTTTTTTCCTGGTTCGGTTACGACACGCCTCATAATCAAAGCTTAATGGAGCGGTCTCAGACTCATATTCTCATTAGAATATGAGTATGATACGAAGTCAGGCTAGAAATTTTAGTAATTTTTAGCATTTTTACATTTTCACAAAAACATCACTTTGCCATTGTGGCTAGCAGGGTGAGGCGTTTATGTAGCGTTTTCACTGACCCAATGGCCACCAAAGCACTTTACATTTTGCCTCACATACATACACCAACAGGGGTGTCAGCCAGGCAAGGCGCCATCCCACTCGGTTAGATTTTCTTGCTCATGGACACCTCGACACTTGTTCAGGTGGATCCAGGGATTGAACCACCAACCTTCTGGTTTGTAGACAACTACATGAATTCTTTCATTTTGTCTTTGTTTATTTATAATTAAACTTGTTGAACGTTCACTGGTTCCCACCTCCTTCTTCCCAAAACAACTGAACCCCCTTACATTGGTGCCGAAACCTGGGAAGGAAGAATGCACTGTCAAAGGGTCCTTCGCCGTTGTGGGGAATCCACGGTGCCATCAAGCATGGTGGGCAGAGTCTGTCACCATTCGGTGCGCTGGAGTGAGTTTCCGTTCACCGAGGGACTGCAAGATTGCCCAGCTGATGGAGGACCAGATGGCAGTGTGTTGTGGAACCGAACCAAGATTAATTGTTTTTTTTCCTCTCTCCCCTCTCTCGGATCTGTTGCTTCCGGCTCTATTTCTCTTGCCTCCTCTATCCATACCCCCCAGGGATTGCAGCTGCCGCCGAGGGAGGGAGTAGAGCGCAGTCCTGGAGTGTACCCCATGGCAGGTGAGGGGTGATGGGGGTATGTGGCGAGCAGGACGAGGCCGAGGGACATGAGAGCAGTGCAAGGCAGGTGGCGTGAGTGATGATGAACCGGTCTCGCATCTCTCACGGAGGAGCGGAAGCATAAAGGTAAGGCAACGACAGTGAAGATTGATGTTCTGTTTTGTGTGCCAGCAGTCGTCCGTGAGGGGCTGCTGGCTTATACTTTCCTTTTTATTTGATTATTTATTATTTAACTTGTTGAACGTTCGCCGGTGTGTGTGTTTATTTTGTGAATAAACACACACACATGGTGAATGCGAAGCAGATGCACAGACATAAAAAGCATGCACAGTGTATTAGATTTATATAATTTTTTTTACAATACACCACAAACCCATTGTGTGCTTTTGTTTTAGATTTTGACATCTTTTTAATTTTGCAGTGGGTTTTTACACATCTAGTAAGTTAGTGTTATTAGCAGTTGTTTTTCAGATTTGGTACAGGTAGTATCAAGACAGTAGTTTCCTGTTTTCAGTAAAGCTGTCTACATGAAACTTAGAAGAGACATATAGCTGTACTAACATAGATATATACACATGGATGCCCCATTAGCGGCCATTTCTATAGGCTGCTATACATAAGCTGGTCTTTGAACACTTGAGAGTTGACTGTGCTCTTCACCATATTACTCATACAGTATTTGATATATATATATATATATATATATATATATATATATATATATACATATATATATATATAGATATATATATATATAAATGGAATATTGAGTTAAGTATTCTGGATAAATGGTCTTGCCCTCATAATTAGACAAGTAAGGTTGAAATGGCAAAATGTGCTGTCCTTCCCTTTGTGAAAAACCTTTACATGGCTAATTTTTATTGGTGTTTCTTTTCTTTGACTCAAAAGATGAGCATGGACAAAAACTTCCATTGAGCTCTCACGAGGTCAAAGCAGTGAGATGCACATTGTGACTTCTGCATGCCTCCAGTTGCTATTGTGTTCCTAATGTTTTGTTTGAAAACAAAGACGGGATGGCAGCAACTGGACAGCTTGACATTCAAATATTTCATAGCAATAAGAATGCCCTTTGTGAGGTCAGGAAGGTCTATCCATTTCAATTTGCTGTTTGGTGTGGTCTGGTCAATGTGCCACACATTAGACAAACCACAAGTGTCTTGTTTTGAAGATCAAAGCATTTGAATTATTTCCTGAATTGGTCCTCCTTTCGCATTAACCTCAAAACGCATGACTATATGGTTATAGTTTAAGGTAATGTATTTCATTCAAGTCTTGTGTTTTGTGTTGAGAAATGCCTGGCTGAAAGACGAAACAGGTGATATGACTTAAACTTAAATGTCTTTCACGAGCAGTATGGCTCTTAATGTCAGCAAAGTTGCAAATAGTTTATTGTTTCATTGACCACTTTACAACCTCATTTCTCAGCTGGAGTCTGCTTTACAAAACCAAAGCTTAGGCACAAAACAAAAGGGTTGCTGACATTTAATTTTACCTTCCTATAAAAGCTTCAGAGTGCATGGACCTGAGTGCAGACAGATTCTCAGGACCTCTGAGCACCTCTTTAATCAACGACAATAACAATACTGCTGGAATTTCATATACCATTTCAGCAGCAGACCGGTAACACTTGGAGGGAAGCCAGAGTTAGGACCACAGGGAAAGAGAAACACTGTGATTCTATGAGTGTTATCCATTGAAGAGTCGCATGGATCATATATTTCATTCCAGAAATAAGAACAAACTTTTTACAAAAGTAAATAGATAAAACAATGTATTGTGAATTTCATATCTTACAGTAATTTTAAAGTTACGCACTCCAAATTCTTAGGTTAAAATTAAGTAAAAAAATTGGCTTTTGCTTGTATTGTAAAACATACAAAAATGCTTTTTTGTAGACAGTTGACACTGAACATGAGAAATCATTGAGTGATTTGGTCTGGGAACATACTCAGACAGTGGAAGGCATGCCTAAATTGGGATGAGGGAAACATAAGGTCTACAGATGTGAAGGTGATCAGATTACCTCTGCTTACAACTCACCTGTAATGCATTTGAACTGACACATGGCCTTGAAGGCATCAGGAACGACCTAGAATAGTGTGGAAGAGAAGAAACAAAGGTGACAACCTGCAGGTGGTCTTTGCATGGATATGAGGAACAAAATTGCCAGTAGCCCAGTGTTATTTTGGCTAAGATGTAAAAAATTAATTCATTAAAAAGTGCTAAACAAAATTGTAATACAGACTCAGACAACAAAGAGGTTGAGATAAGAGGTTCTGTTATTATGTTCAGGGAATGGAACAACTGCCAACTTCTCCAAACAGTCTGTTATTATATCAGTTTTGTTTTTCTTTTTTAATTCTCAGAGGTATTGACAGCAGAAATTAGCTGTATTACCCAGCAGTTTTTGTCAAGAATAAAGACCTCGTAGAAGGCAACAACCTGTTGATTGAGATGAGAATGTCTCTGCTTTGTTGAATACAAAAGAAATCATTTTAAAGCACTGCAAGCTGTAATATTATATTTGTTTTAATAAAAGTCTATCAACTTACTTGAAAATAACAATAAAAATGAACAGATTTTAACTTTGAACATATTGACATCAAAACTAGTGACATTCTAGGCTATGTCATGCAATATTATTATGTTACAGTAAATAGGCCTATAACATGAGCAGTTTACCTCTGTAGGATCTCAGACCTCTTCTGACTTCAATAGCTTCACTATTCACACCAGCTAGCTTTGACAAAAGCATCGCCATGTGTTTTCTTTGGATATTCCTTTTCTTCTTCTCCCCCCACCCACCATGTGCTTCCCTGGGAAAGGGTAGACAGTGACGTCATTAGTAGGGCTGGTCTGTAGTTTATTAGTCAGCACGAAGTGCCAGGTTAGAACTCAGACAAGGCTCTGTCCAGCCAGCTCAACTCAACTTGACCACCTCAATTTTTCAGAGGGATGTCTTGTCTTTCCTATAAATTTAACAAACTGAGGCATTGACCCAAGTTCTACAACTTTTAACTTTATTAATTACTCTTTGCTTACTTTTAACCAGTCTTTAAATGTGTCTTGAATAAGAATTAGTGCGCAACACTTTTAAAGAAGGCAGGCGCGCAGTGAAACATCCACACTTGGATTATAGTTTCTGTTTCTCGTCTTTCAGTTGAGAAAACCCGACTCGTGATGGTTGTCCTGTCACTTAGGTTACTAATGGTAGGAGTTGTAGTATGTCTGACTTCAGCTCTTATGGTAAGTGTTAATGATTTACTGTTCTGCACGTAAAGTTGTATGAAAGTGATCTGTAAGTGAAAGCTCGCGGGACATGTTAGATGTGTAACAGTCGCCCTCCCGCTTAGAACACGATTAGAATTCAAATAAATCTGACTGAAATTTAAACTGATTTTAAGAATATCTATACCAGTGTTGTGTGTATTTTGTCTGTTCGTATTATGCAGAGTACGTAGAGAAAACGTAACAACCAAATACTAGAGAGAAACGTGCGCATTTTAGGAGTGTTCACAGCTGTCAAACCAATAGCCAAACTGTCCGAAAGTTGGCATGGCAGAAAACACGTGAAATATGGCAAGCTGTCTTCATATTTATTCATTTAAATGAACAAGCACATAATTAATTTATTGATTAAATTCTAGTATCTATTTGTAATTATTTGATAGTGGCAAACTAGTATGCTTTTCTATAGATTTGTTTGCGGGTCTGTAGTTCACGGGCTACTCACAGCTTACTGTGCATTTCAGGTAGTGCTGGTAGCTAGTTTTCATCCTCTATTCAATAGCCCATTTCTTACTATTCCAGTTGTCTAGTCATTTTTTTTTTAAATTTTGATTTATTTATTTTTTGCTAAAAGAAACGAAACTATAAATTAGCAATTTTGACTAGTAGTTAGAAATGTTACCAATAACAGTTAAAATGGGACACTAATGTCAGAAAATCTGAAATGGATACTTGCAACAATCTGGATGCTAATAGGCCTACTAGTAATTACTCAGTAGCTCATCTAATGAATAGATAATAGTAAAACTAGATAATGTAGCAACAGTTGGAGAACTTGTTGGAAGTGAATAGTTTATATATGAACCACAGTAGCAATAACAATGGATGAGTTGCTTATTCCTTTGCTTCTGGTCACTATTGGGTTTCATCCTAGAAACTGAAATTAAGAAGTAACATAAAATAGATACCCATTAGTTTAAAGGAATACATAATGGCTTGCCACAAATGAAATTAATTTATTTAAAAGTTAAATTGAAATTTTAAAGTTTTAAAATTTAAAAGTTAAATTTCAGATTTGGATATAATCTTGATAGTTTTACATCCACTATGGTTTCTCTGGTTCTACCAATGGTACTTTATCAGCTTTTTTGTTAATGTCTTTGCTGCATGTTTTATGCATCATCTCTTTATCTCTTTGTTCTCTTTTTCTTGCAGGCTGGTGAAATTAAAGATAAAAAAGGTAAAGTATACAACCTTGTGGTCCTCAAACTTTGTCCACTAATATTGTGCTTGTTTTGTTTCTCAAATTGTTTTGCTGGGTGAAAGTAATTTTATAACTTTTGATGCTTTAATAATTTATGTACAGCTTCAAAGTAAGAGTGCACAGTGTTAAGTTCACTTGCATTTTCTCTTGTTTAATGACAAATATTTCAATCAGAAAATTAATCAGAATTGTTAAGCCCTGGGCACCCTAAGAGATGATTTAATGATGATAACCGACATTAACACCTATAATAATAGTCTCTTAATTAAAGTTGGGAATGACAAGCAAATTGCACAGGATAATACATTGTTTAGTCAGTTTACAATCATTTATTTTGTTTCTCTTTTTAATGAACAGTGGGATAACTTTAAGAAGTTGATTGTACACCATAAAAACGAACACTTGATCCCATACATTTAAGTAAACTCAAAGTAGTGTCAACATCACAACCTGCAGTGATGAGTTTAGTGCACTTTTTCAACCACTTTGAATTTAACTACTGATGTAGAAAATCTTTTTTATTATTCAAAATGGAGCCATTAGACTTAGAGCAGTTATTTCTCAGGACTTGCATGTATTTACATGTAACATGAGATGTGAATTTTCTTTCACATTCATTTTTAATACAATCAAGATAAATTCTACATGTTTGTCTTATGTTTTATCAGACTCGTTGAAGATCCGTTTGAAAGAGTATGGCCTCATTACTCCCATAGGTGCGGATGCAGAGGGACACTACCTCTCGCATCTTCTCTCAGCCAATCACAAGCAGCGTGTGAAGCGCGAGCTTTTGGAAGGGTCAGGCGCAAGCGGTAGACAGACTGTTCTTTAACATTACTGTCTTTGGCAAGGAATTCCACCTCCGAACTACATCCCAACCAACGATTAGTGGCTCCAGGATCTATGGTGGAATGGCATGATGAAATCGAAAATAGCTGGGAATGCAACTGAGAATGGAACCCGCTCAAGAGAATACTTAGAAGGGAGTTGCTGAAAACAGACTGCACTTTTATAGGGACATCACGGATGTGCCTGGAGCTTCTGTTGCTATTAACAACTGTGATGGACTGGTGAGTGTTGCTTCCTTCCTAGTATATTACTTTTGAAATGAACTTGGCACAGGGCCTGGCACAAAATGACAAAATGTAACAGAAACTGCAAAGCGTTAGATGTGTGTAGTTAGTATAATGGCTTACAATCTATTTTGGCCTGTTTTCAGTAATTCATAATGCCAATGCAGTTTGGTTTGTAAACTTTTATTGAAATCCTCACTGGCATTTAGTGGTGAGTCATTCCCTTCCACCCCCTCCCACATAATATTTAAAGTTTGCATTATTTATGGCATTTTATTTATTTCTATACTATAAAGGGACAGCTCACTCCTTCGTCTACTAACTCTCATGACTCTCAAAACAAGCAATAGAGCAATATTACATTTCATAGTCAATTTAAACAAGTCACTTTTTTATTTTTATTTTAGTCATTAGGCAAGACAGCTTGCATGCGGCAACTGCAGCAGCCTATCGAGAGAGGCCCTTAGTGACATCAGAATGCTGTGCGTGCACCAAAAAGTCCCAAGGGAAAAAAGAGAGTCTGAGAAGAGAGGGATTTAGGGACGTACCCGTTTCCTGGTTTGAGTATGACTTTTTGGTCATTTGGCCCAAATTCCATACATGTCACACTTACTAGGATCGCTTGTAAACCCCAATGCACTTCACTGAAGCAAGAGCCATAAGAAACGCTTGTCTTGAACGGCTTGTCATTTATCATGTATGATAAATGGATTGGCTTGAATGGGGCACCTTTCATGGCTTCCAAAACTGTCGAAAAGGTCCCACATGGGGACTGAAGGAGGATTTAGCCTCTTAGCTCCCTTAAGGAAGCGGATGACCAGATCATTCTTCCCCAGTGACTGGCCAGTCGCTGCTTTTAGCAAACGCTGCGATGGCCGCCACATAAATCTTGAGCGTGGATGGGGTTCTACCCTTATTCAGTAGCTCTTGAAGGAAGGCGATAATAGAGTAGACGGGGCTCTAGCCCGCGTGATCAGTGTTTAACAGACCCTTAGAAGGGTTAGCGGGTATCAGTTGATGGCCTATGCATTTAGGGACCACAGCTCCGGGCGAGGATGCCAAATCGAGCCCTTGGCTTGAGAGAGGATGTCTTTCCCCATTGGTATTGGCCATGGGGCAGTGCTTGTCACCTGCATCAGAACTGGGAACCAAGCCTGGTTTTTCCAGAGTGGAGCCACAAGTAGCACTGGGCATCCGTTTTCCCTGATTCGTTCCAATGCCTGAGGCAGAGGTGGGACGGGGGTAAGACATATAGTGGGCAGCGGGGCCAGACGTGGGCCAGCGCATCCCTGCTCATGGAGAAAACTTCGGACAGGGAGCTTTTTCTTGGGACGCAAACAGTCTACCTGTGCTCTGCCGAATGTCTCCCACAGCAGTATGACTGTCTGCAGGTGCAGAGACCATTCTCCTGCTGGAATGTTGTTTCTGGAAATTCTGTCTGGTCCCAAATTCAGGTGACCAGGCATGTGCTGCTCTTAATCAGCACAGATTGTGCTGAGCCAAGACCAGGAGACATTCCATCAGCCTGTAAATGTTTCAGGACCTGATGCCACCCTGGTGATTTATATGGACCAACACTGACATGTTGTCCGCGTGGGCCAAGACGTGGTGATTTTTTTTTATCTGGGGCCAAAAATGCCTCAGTGCGTTGTTTACTGCCATCATTTCCAGACAGTTTATGTGTAGAAGCTTCTCCTGTTTTGACCACTGTCCAAAGAATGGTCTGCGCTCCCCATTCCGAGATGGAGGTGTCCGTGGACCACCTTCACACTTGAAGAAGTTCCCAGGTTTACATCCTTTTGAGGGATTTAGACCCTTTTTACAACCTGCGGGACTATGTGCCGCAGCGGAAAGATGGGGTCCACAGAGCTCACCCAATCCTCACTGTCCGATGCCAGAATAGAGCAGCTTGCCTCCTCTACAGATGCAGCGATCTCGTCATCATCAATAGCGGAAGCGGCGGCAGATGGCGGCCGTTTGTCCGTTGGTGAGCGGCTTGAGCGTAACTGGTGAGAGAACCAGCTAGCTTTCGCAGACTGGAGAAGTCTCGGGGACCTGCTGAGTACAGCACAGCACTATAGTGGGGGGAAGTGTACACTCTGAGAAAAATGCCAGTCGAGTTCTCAGAGTCACCATGGGCAATAGCTTGCAATGATGGCAGCCACCAACAGCAAGCGCAAGAGCTGCATGATCCTTACCCAGGCAGGAAACGCAGATGAAATGGCGGTCTCCATCCTGAGTGTGGCTCTGCATGAGCCACAGGAACGAGGCATCTTTAAAAAGATGCTGCTATTTTAGATGAGAGAGTGTGAGTCGCAGCGGCGAACACACACTCGACTGAAGGTGGTGAGATGAAGGCCAGCGAAAATTTCCGCTTCAATATCTCATGGGAAAGAAGTGTAAGATATTGCGCAGTACGAGAGAGCATCTCATAAGAGAGAACTAACGTTATGTTAGACTGGGAAAACATACACAAGCAGTCCAGAGCCATTTGTTAAATTACAAGCCCTCTAAAGCCATCCAATAGCTTTGTGTGAGAAATGGTCTGAAAGTTATTCAGAAGTTGTTGAATATATTGCTTAACTCAAATGAAAAGTGATTAATTTCCTTTTCAGCAGATGCTGTGGTGAGGATGGTACAAATCCACTCACCTGGCAGTTTACAAATCAGATCATTCATGTAAATTGTGCATTGTGCTGTGTGTATTTTGGTCTTTCCACTTCCTCACAAAAGACTACGTAAGCTTGAGGCTAGTGTCCAGAGTGATAGTGGAGTTGAGTGAACTGTGGATCACCCCGGGAAGCTGGATGAAGGGATGAAGCTGCTCTCCCCAGGGCCTGTCTAAGATCAGAGGAAAGCTTTACTCTTCAACAATAAATAGAGGGGTCAAATCGGGAAAATCAATTTCGCATAGACTTCCAACAAGTTTATGCAGACATGGGCAATGGAGCGAATGGCTATGTTGATGAGGGACTCAGTGGGAATATTGCCCCTTGGAATTATAAGGTTCTATCTGACATTTTTGTCAAAATTGAGTTATTCACATATTATTACTCTGTGACAATTTATTTACATTATGTGATGTGTTTTGTACATTTAGGGTCCCTGTTATTTTTATGTTTGAAAGAAACTTGTTCCCCATACCCATTTTCCTTTATGGAATGCAAAAACTTTGAAGCTCAATATCTCAAAACTGCTCAGAACGCAGATAGAACCTTATAATTCCAAGGGGACCGATATATATATATATATATATATATATATATATATATATATATATATATATATATATATATATATATTTTTTTTTTTTTTTGTAGCCTGCTAGAACAACTCTATTGAATGTCGGTGTTTTCTCACTAGTCATTATATTGATTCAGATCTTGATTCAGTAACTGCTCTGGGTGCATTTCCCAAAAGCATTGTTTGCCAATATGGTCGCAAATTCCATCATTATCAGCATCATTATCATAGTTCAAGGAGTCTGTTTCCTGAAACCATAATTCCAATGAACATTTGCAAACAGCACCGCAAAGTTGTGTGGTCTGAACGATAGCTCTTGACTTGTGGTTCGAAGCATAGTTTCTTGTTTGCTTGACATTTGGACTTAATAAATTCTTATCTTGAACAAAATAAGCAAGCTGACATTAAGGACAATCTATATATTTTATTTAGAATGTATTTAGAATAAAAATTTCATTAATGTCTCTTAGTTTATCAAGAGATTAAAAAAACACCATTGTTGAGTGTGCATGTGCGTACTGTATGTGCTCTAGTACGCAAGAAGGAGCCTATGTCTGAAACTGGAAATAAAGCAAGATAAAAATAAAAAAATAAAAAAATAATTTAACCTCAGATGCCTTGCCCGTAATTTATAGAAAAACATCAATGGATTCATTAAAAGTATTAAAGTTATTACATCACCACCTGCGAGACATCATTAGCCAACAACATGGTTGAACTAAAAAATTTGAGACAATACGGTTTCGGGAAACATTCTTGAGTAGCTGGTTGATTCCTTTAACAATGCATTGTTCTATGGTAGTTAAGCAAGCCCCCTGATGATTTCATTAAGATTCATTCATTAAATTTGTCAGACCAATTTAAATTGGTCAATCATGACTTTGCAATTATTTTTTAATGATCATTAAATTACTGCTTAAAAGTTTAATTTGGTCATAAATTGGTCTACACTACATGCTATATGTTTTTATAACATCACTTTATTTTGATGGTCCCTTTTGAACATTCTGATGACTATAAGTAACTTTGTAACTATGTGTCGAACTAACTCTCATTAGAGTATTAATTGACTGTCTGCTTAATATCTGCTAACTCTATAAGTGTGATGCTCCTCCAGCAGACATTCTACTGACTATAATTTACTTTGCAACTACATGTCAACTTATTCTACCGCTAACCCTACCAGTAATACTCTACTAACACTCTAGTGAGAGTTAGTAGAGATGTAGGTGCAACGTTACTTATAGTCAACTAAATGTGTTAAAGGGACCACACAAATAAAGTGAAACCGCTTTGACTACAGCCCACAAAGGCCCTTAAATAGAATTTATTTCTCTCTAGACATTATAGTGAGTCAGATTCTGTATTTTCTCAGACTTATTCAGTGAACATCAGACTCATTACAACTGCAATGTTTGATTGTACATACTGTGTAAGCTGAACCATTCCATTTGTACTGACTTCTTTAGACATTTTCCTTCAGCTCTGTATGTTTAAATTGTCCTAACATCAAATCAGATTCAGTGCTATTGTGTGACAATCTTTGATGTAAAGTGGTACTCAGAGTCGACACCAAGATATGTTTCACTGGTCTTAATTACAGCCACCGTGGATCTTGTAGCCTTCACATGTAGCCCGTGAAGCAGTTATTTCCTCTCTGAGCCGAAAGGTTGTGGGGGTTGGAGGGATGATTTTAGCTGGGGGAGGAGGAGTGGGAGGCTCACTTACATGACACAGGCATGTTTCAGGCTTGTGAACATTCCTCTGAAAGTGGAGAAAGTGAACGCTTCTGTTTCTGCTTAGCAACTCAACAAGGTATCGGAATGTCAGCAGAAATACTTTGGTAGAAATATCAAAGATCCAAGCCGTTGCCCATTACCTTTCTACTAGGGACCAAAAATGGGTCAGCACTCCCAAAGCTATGGGAATGATCCTTTGCTAATCTACAGCTCTGTGTCACTCATAGCTTGGCCTCTTTAATGCATACTGCTATAGTCTGTGGCCAGGGTGCTGAATGAGGCTCCTTGCTCATTGTTGATCAGAGCTGGCTGTGTTACTGAACTCCTGGCTGAGCTTCACACGTGAGACTGGCTCTGAGCCAGAACTTCATCCCCAATGCACCTTTGTCAGGAGAATAATTACATTAATAGTCAGAGCAGTCTATGTTGTGCTGGCCACACTGCCAGTTACAATTTAACATGTTCAGTCTTTTGCAGATCCAATTTAGTGCTGAGATGACTTTTGAACTTCTCTGTTTTTTCCCCCATCATGCCTTGAATTCTAAGAGTTCAGTTTACTTTTCCAAGACCTTGTAAGCTGACAAACAGTAATTTGTATTACTATAGTGTACAACAAGAAGCTACTAACAGAATAAATTCTATATGACAACCATCATTTTAAGAATCAGTAGTTTTGTTACGAGAGGTTCTCTCATATTGCGTTAGCTTAAGCTAACATATTAAGGTAGCTTCTCTCGTATTAAGTTCTCTCGTATTAAGTCATAGACATATACACTCAGACGTCACCTTGGCTAGCTACGGCAGTTCATTGGAAACGAATGCGTCAATAGTCGAAACAGGGGAGCCATGATAAATCATCATAAATGCGATATTTCTCGTTTTTTGGGTTTGTTCCAACGGTCAGACATGTATTTATCATTGATTCCAGAAAAAAAAAAAATTCTTCCTAGTTCAGATTTCATCCGTGAACATCATACGCTGCACAAAAGTCCGCCACCATCAATGAATTCGAAGTAAAGGCAGAGATAGCAGCGTTTCCTAGCTACTTTCTATGACAAGACCCCTGTTCCAAGATGGCGGTGGTTTTGACGCATGCTTAGAACCCCAAGGTGACGTCTAGTGTATATGTCTATGGTATTAAGTTAGCTTAAGCCACTAGCTTAATTTTTGTATTTATTGTTAACGCTGTCTAGCATGCTCATTGGCTACCTAGCTGCAACTGCAGCAGCCTACCACTGAGCCCAACGTGGCGTTCACGTCCAATGAAGGGTGCTTAATGGGCATGGCTTAGCATATGTGAGCAGCCTCTAGAGGTTGTCTCCTGATTTTCATCTCTTCAGCGAAGCTCTCCGCATCGACTGGATTTCAGAGAGAAGCCGCCACTGCCGCCTAAGGAAAAAAAAGCCAGCTTCAGGACAGCAACTGAAGAAGCCGGCCGTCTCCGCCGCTTCAGCTTGCATGGATCCAAATGATATCCGCGACAAATCCCTTTCTCTGAGCTCTATTTCTGTGGGGGGTTCGCCGCTGCGACACCACCATTCAAAAAGAGCAGCAAGACATCTTTTTCAAAATGCCTCGCGCTTCCTGCAGCTCGTGCAGAGCCCCGCTCTAATATTTGTTTGTATTATTATTGGCAAGGGTGTGTGTAAGTGTATTGTTATTAGGGGTGTCACGATTCTCCAAATCCTTGATTCGATTACATTTTCGATTCTAAGGTCACAGGTAAGATTCGATTCTCAATTTTTATCAATCGGCCAATCAGCATGCTCTCTGTCTTACATGCGCTTTATGAGGCACACACGCAAGGTCTCTCGCTGTCTCCCTCTCTGCCAGTGCACGCAAATACGGATTTGGAGCACAGTTTTTTCTGTCTCGGCATGCACGCTCGCTCTTGCTCGCTCACTCTAGATTCCGGGATATTTTAACTAATTTGCATGCATCAGGGAGCCGCTATCAAAATGCGACAGACTCCCAGAACTTCGCGAGATTTGGGATGTCTGCAAACTGTGGCTTTTTTTAAGCGCAAATATTGTCAACATAACTTACTGGAAATCCAAAAAAACACACCTGCGACTTTAATAATAATAATAATAATAATTCCTTACATTTATATAGCGCCTTTCAGGCACCCAAAGCGCTTTACAGAGAGAGGGGTATCTCCTCAACCACCACCAGTGTGCAGCATCCACCTGGATGATGCGACGGCAGCCATATTGCGCCAGAACGCCCACCACACACCAGCTTACTGGTGGAGAGGAGACAGTGATGAAGCCAATTGGTATATATATATGGGGATGATTAGGAGGCCATGATGGACAGAGGCCACTGGGCAAATTTGGCCAGGATGCCGGGGTTACACCCCTACTCTTTCGAAAGACATCCTGGGATTTTTAATGACCACAGAGAGTCAGGACCTCGGTTTAACGTCTCATCCGAAGGACGGTGCTCTTTTTGACAGTATAGTGTCCCCATCACTATACTGGGGTGTTAGGACCCACGCAGACCACAGGGTGAGCACCCCCTGCTGGCCTCACTAACACCTCTTCCAGCAGCAACCTGGTTTTCTCAGAAGGTCTCCCATCCAGGTACTAACCAGGCTCAGCCCTGCTTAGCTTCAGTGGGCAACCAGTCTTGGGCTACAGGGTGATATGGCTGCTAATGAAAGAGGAGGGGGTTCAAGCTCTGTTGATGGGTCTCCTGCATCTGCAGTTGCCATGCCATCTTTTGAATGGCTGTAGCTAAGTTAGGGGAGGTTGACCATAGACGCGCACCACTTCAACACGTGTTTTTTTCCACTTGACAAGCTGAATGGACATGCCATGAGGGTGTGGCAGCATCAGACTATTCCATTTTTTATTTGAAGTTCACAGATTGTAAATTAATTTCTAATCGAATCGAAATCGTGACACCCTTAATTGTTCTTTATTAAAATATTTTCATAATAATAATTATTATACAATTATAAGAAAAGGGCACAATTCATTTTGAGGCAAAAGGGGCAGGGGCTTGAGGGTCAAGTCAAAGTTAGTTGCGAATGTGGAGCTCTCGGATTTTCGAAAGATGTTGATCTTCATTTTTGTCTCAAAGTCTGCTTGCTATGGTCCAAAATGTTTGAACAAAACAACAACAGCGTGAGCGTCCTGCTAAGCATTTTCTAGTTACTATTGATTTATTACAAATATAGCCTTCAAATTGGAAGAGTAAGGATTATTTTGATGTATGGCATGTGAAAATGCTCAAAAGAATGACAGCACAGCATGTAAATATAGAAAGATATCTGGTGAAATTGACTTATGTCAGGTCATAAAGGGTTAAAGAAACCCTTCGTAAACTAATGAAGACGGAGAATGTGAGTGATCACTGATCAGGCAGGCGTTCTCTTCTCAGGCGCGGGTGTTCTCGGCGCGGCCATCAAAAATAAAAGTCCCACTTCCAACACATTGGCCAATCAGAAAAACTTATTGGCCGTGGCGATATATCGGTCGTTACGGTCAAACATGAAAAAATCTCACAGGCTTCAAACTTTTAAACAGTAGTGTAATGGGCAACCACATTTTTCTACTTATTCATCAAAAGAATCACTCATAAGAGCCATTGTTTTTTTATTATCTATCAAGTTCAGACACAGTGGCTGCACGACCTACATCAAACAGGAAATGCTAGTGACCAATCAATCAGTGTATGAGACCTGAACTGTCACAAGTGGGTGTAAGCTGTTTTAAGAGCAAACATATCTCTGCTTTCTGACATCTCTGGCACACCACAGTGTGTGTCCCACCCTTTACTCAGTGGATCACTCACTATGTTCTTAACGCTCCAGACTCTCACCATCTGGGACAAAAACTGAAAAATGACAAATAGGATTTATTGAGCATGAAAATAAAATATGGAATTGAAGAACAAAGTGTTTCAACCAAATATTATGCTTTTTAAACCTTACAACAAAATTGTCTCTGAGTCTGCCATCATGGCTGCTGCAAAAGTTAGTCAAGAATTGTGGAAGATGTTGCTTGTTGATTGAATTCTGTAACCCATATTCATAGATAATAGAACAGATAGCCTTGCTGATAGAAAATGAATAGAACAGTTACCAGTTAAATAAGTTGTGTCATCATTTACTCTTAAACAGGTTGTTTCAAACCACTTTGACCTTATTTCTTCCGTGATGAAGCATAGAACTAAGATATTCTGAAGACTGTACTGACCACCCATTCCTTGACATTGAAATGAATAGAAAATAAAGCTTTTCATCTTCAAAAAAGAAGGACCTAACATAACAGTGCACTTACGCATTATGACTCGTTTTATGAAACCACAAGCTTTGTGTGTGAAAGCCGGGATCAACATTTACGTTCACTGACAACTGACTGATCTCATGAAGTAGTGTGTGTATGACACTCCAATTCGTGTTTCTATTTTTGGCGTGCTATCAACACGCATAATCGCTTTTCAGCGTGTTCATTAACGCCGTGGACTTAACATTATTACTGTATATATAAATATATGACTTACCTCAACCCCTATACCTACCCGTCACTGGGGTTAATGGCATTTATGACTGTTCCCTTACCATCCTAGGAAAGAAAAAGATAGCTCCCCAGATGTAGATGTACATTTTGCTTTGTTTCGCTCGGACACATGACTGCGTGTACAGACACGAAGAGACGTTAATGGTGTAGACATACACGCATACACGCGGATACACGCGATAGCTCAAAATGCGTAGAGATAACATGCCATTTGCCTCGAAAGTGGTGTGTATGTTTACGCAAAAGTCATGATGTCATGTTGCACCTCCACAGTGCTGTTAACCACTCAAGACTTGATCTTGAGAACTGGATCAATCAGAATCATGTTTTGTTCATGAATCAACATCTCTACATTTTCTTTTAAAATTTCTTGAGAATTTGGTTGGATGTCAAGATATTATGTGAATAATTAATTCATATTATCCCTTGAATATTGACCCTTCTATAGCATCTGTGTTTGTGTGTGTGTGCATGTGTGAAATAGCTTGAGAAAGAGCATAAAAAGAATCTTCAAAATAAGTCCTTTTGAGGTCCACAGAAGAAAGTCAAACATGTTTGGAGTAACATAAGGATGTATAAATTATGACTGGATTTTCATTGTTGGGCGAAAGGACAGCTATATTATTGAGAGAGTGCTTGAAGGAAAGAGAGTACAGCTAGCTTTCTGTACTATCAT
>JAQIUQ010007443.1:0-52500 GCA_030378365.1 Hybognathus amarus | reverse complement strand
CATTTGCATTAACCCCTCCCTCCGGAATATGCAGAAAATGGCATGCGCATATTTCTAAAGCACGTCGACTCGTCGAAGTGTGTTGTTCACGCAGCTGTCAGGTCTTCTGTGTTCGGGCTTCTCATGGATGCTATCAGGGCCGGTTCTATCCCTTTGGTTGCCCTAGGCGAGATTGATTTTAGCGCCCCCCCCCTCCCTCCCATTTTTTAATTTTGGTACATTTAATCATAATTTTTTTTTTCAACTTATTTGTTGGCCAGTTGTGGTCTGTGCAATATCAAATATTAAAAAATTCTAAACCTAAAATTGTGTATTATGTACAGTATGTATTGTTCTACTATAGTAATGATAATTTTTTAAATAATATATATTGCATTTTATTGCTGTCTCCCACATTGTCCCACAGCAACATTACAATAGTGTAGATAAGTGTACAATGTTTTATAATAATAATTTATTCTACAGTGTCCAATCCATTTAATTAATTTAACATATTTAATATTGGGTGCATCCAAGTTGGGCCTATTTTAACTTTTTTAAAACACAATAGTTACTTTCCCTGGTAATTAGTTAATTTTATAATGATTTAATTCAGTTACTAACTCTGTGAGAATTTGTGAGAAGTAGTTACTATACACTATAGTGACTGTAACTAATTATTTTTAAGTAACATGCCCAAAACTGATTATGAGCATTTATTAAACTAAACAAAAATGCTCTTATAATCACTCCAAAACTTCAACAAGTTGAAGGATCTGTAATAAATTGTTCATACAAATGCTACAAATAACGTTCAAGGATATTTCTATCATTCTACATAGTTGCATTGTTTTATCTGTGTAATGTAATGTAACTTGTAGATAAATTACAATTATTACCTGGCTGCTATAACTAAGGGGGTTTCGGAGTCCCAAATGTTGTGCATTTTAATGGTTAATTCATTTTTAAATCAAATTTAAATGTTACATTCATCAACCTGGTGCAATTCAGTGTGCAAATTGAACAAAGAAAAATTCAAACCTCTATTAGTTACAGCTGTCTACATTACACTTCAACAATAGGCTATATTGTAAAACAAATGCAATGAAAAATAAAAGAAACTTTCATATTTAGTTTTGTACAAATTTCTATACTTGCTATAGACTTGGAAGCAACTCAACACCTGCAATTAAGCAAAACAAAACGAATAGGCTGCCGATGTACGAGTTTTATGGGCCGTTAAGACAAAAAAAATAATAAAAGGCTATGAGATGTCTCAGCCCAAAAAGCAAGTAGGCGACACCGTGAAGTAATGGCTGAGATGAGAGAGGCTTACCTACTGGACTTTCTTTTTATTTTGTTGCTTTCTCTGTGTTCGTCCCTGTGGATCAGAGGGTTTATACCGCTTCATTTCCGATCAACGCGACAGCAGCTGAGCACTTGCCCAACGTAACGCAACCCCCGGAAAAGATCGACAATAATCATCAATTCAATCTAATTAAGTTATTAAACGTGTGGCTGAGGGGCGCCTTAAGATGACAATGTTTAATAAACATTTTTTCTTTTCGCTTCTCATTCTAACTCTGTGATTTATTGATTAATGGGGAGTAGCAGAGAATGTGAATTAGGTCAAGGGGAGATGGGCGACGTTAGAGCGCGCGCCCGCGGCCGCCCCAACACATTTGGCGCCCTCAGGCAACCGCCTAGTTCGCCTATAGCAATCGCCGGCCCTGGATGCTATTCTTCCTCAACAATGGATACAATTTATTTTTGATTATGTTCCTGAAAATGACGATCGTAATCACCGGATTCAACAAGAAACTGTTACTAAAACATGAAGCAGTTCCAACTTTAAAACAAGAGGTAGCAGTGTTGGGCCACAATCTGTAAGTAGGCTAAGACTTCATCATTTTAATTTGCATGTAAAATTCAAGACATAGCCTTGTGTTTTATTTTTTTCAAATGCCAGTGCTGGCTTTATACTATAGCCACTACTAGTTAGACTATGCTATTTTGTGTCAGTGTCAGTCAGTTGCTATTGTTGCCAGTCAGATGCTATTGTGTAAAACAAACGTGTTTAAAGTTAAGAAATGTAGCAAATTATCATTCAGAAACGTTTAGTAAGAGCCGTGTGTGGTGAGGTTCTGTTTGACTCTCTTCATCGCGGCTTTCTCGGTCTGATTCTGCCTGAAACTGATACTGCAGTTCGACACATATTTACATCTGGACCGGAGCTCATGACATGCCCGTAAAGGTAATCGGTGTTAATCTTCCGGACAACGTGAGCGACAGTTTAACCAATCACAACACACCGACCCAAACTAACCAATCTGAGCTCACGACGTGTTTCTGAGGGAGTGTTTTCATAGAATCAGGAAGTGAACCGCTCGTTCAGGCAACAGAGGAGAGCGCGGCTGACAATAAAGGTGAAGTTTATGAAAAATAAGACTTTAAAAAAAAGAAAAACCATGAATACATGTTATATTGCACCCCATAAATACAATCATGCAGTCAATCCCCCCTTTAAGCAAATCAGGCCAGTTCTACCCTGCACATCATGGCCGTGTTGCAGGTACAGTATACCAGGCTGATCTGCTGGGGGATCTTGACCAGGGGTGAAGCCCTTGAGGCAGTTACTGAGCTGCGCTGCAAATGAAAAAAAAAGTAGCTTTCCAGGCCACGGAGAGACATTTGTGGTTGAACCTGGCTGACATCGGGGAGAAAGAGAAAAGCTTTTCCTCTATTCGCTGGTTTCACCATCTGAGCATTCCGTCACCTCATGGAGAATTATTATTATCAAATCTCTATCAAATATCACCCCAGAATTTTTAATTTAGTCTGAAATTGAAGTGTAGAACCTTCTACATGAAAAGTGGGGAAACCAGCCTTCTGTAGTACAGGAGTCAAAGCAGCAGTTTTAAATGTTGCTGGCACCACACCAGTGCACAGAGAATCATTTATAATATTCAGCCAAGCCCCACACCTCTAGGCTGGGCACAGGGAATCCCTTTCACCTCTAGAGCCACTGGCAGTCCCATACCCTGTTACAATTATCAGGGGCAGATGGTGTTACTCCCCGTTGACTCTGGGTTGATCTGAGTACTCCATTTTCAGCTCTGTATCAATCTACCTCACACAATGATTGCTCGGGCTGAGCGGAGATTCTGTATGTTGTACTGCATTAAGGGTACAGTACAATGTGATTAGGTACCGGGATGATGTAGGCACTGTTTAAACAGCTTTTCTGCCAATGAAGGCTCAATGGTTAGGTAGTAGGCCTTAGCAGACCTCCTTGACGCGGCAGCCCCCAAGAGGGCTCTTCAGCCCAGCTTACCTCAGTTGGTTGTCCTTAGTAGTTCAGGCAGCAGACTCACTGATGGGTAGTAGGCCTTAACAGGCCTCCTCAGAGGTGGGTCCCAACATTGTGGAGACATATATTATGGGCACAACCATGTAGCTAGTCACATCCTGTCAGTGAGCCCAATAATATGCTAAAATAGTATGGTTCCCAGACAGTGTTTGTTGTAGCTGAATAGACTTGCTATCAACTAGTATGCCTGACCAGGCCTCCCTGATAGGTGAGTCCCCAGCAGTGGTTGACCTTAACAGTAGTTAGTCTCCTTCATAAGAAGACTTTCAGGAGCCTGGCTTAAAAAGGCCACTCCGAGACTGGGCCCCATGCCTGGCTGGCCTTAGCAGGCTGCCTTGGGACTGTCACCCAGATTCAGGGCTCATAACAACCAATTGCTTAGACTGCTATGCAATAGTATGCCTCTTCAGGTCTCCCTTAAGGTGAATTCCCACCTAGGATGGATATCAGATTGTAGGCATCACCTGGCCTCCCATGAAGGAAACCCAAGGACAGGCAATTGGACAGCTATACCAACTTGCTACTGGGTGAGAGACTCATCAGGCCTTCCTGTAGGCGAAGTTGCCACATATGGTGGTTATCAGGTAGTAGGCCTCACCAGGCCTCCCTGTGAGTAGTTTCCCAGCAGTGCTCATTCTCTGCTACTGGTTCCCTCCCGGAACTCTCTTTCTTCTGCCTACAGCCTGGTTTGCTTACCAGGTGGACCATGTGCTCCCCTTACCAAGGGTCACCATGACCATGCAGACTCATGAGTCTGGTCAGCAACGGTCGTAGGCCTCTTGTGAGACCTCCCAGTTAGATTAGTTCTTAGCCTTATCAGGCCTCCTGGTGCTTTGAAACATAAGCACTGGGTAGATCCGATGGATCGAGCAGAGTAACTCCCTTCGCTAGCAAGGGTTGCAAGCACTATGCCGAGCCATGCTCTCTGGCAGATCCCCAGCTCTGAGATCTGGGCAGAGTGGTTCACTGCTAGCTTCGCAGTCCCTCAGAGTTGAATGCCTTACCTGAAGGCAAGTAAATATACATCCATGAAATTTAATATTTTGTCTTTCATTTTGGCACTTGTATTTTGAACTTGTTTTGACCCAGTAGCTAAGAACAAAAAAAGAACTACACCGTCAGTATATAAGGACCTTTAAGCAACTTGCAATTATCAGAAATATATAATAATATATCAACATGTCTTATAGGCCCTTTTAACAGCTGTGATGCCTGACATTAGTTTTTTAATTATTATTGGATGATCATTAGCTTTACTGACTGATTGACAGTTAAAGGTTAGTGCACACTAGTTTAGAGTTAGATTTTGAGTATTTGTCTATATTGGCATCCACAGAAAGGCAGTAGCATCTTACATGGTTAAACAGTAGTTGAGAACAACGTTCTGTTTCTCCTTCTGCTGTCCTCTTGCTTTTCTTGTAGACTCATCAAGAAAATGATTCTTGCCATAAATGGATGTTAATTTACTTTTAGTTTACATGATTTAAGTGCTCCGATGCAATATTGTGCAAAGATACTCCCTCTCCTCAAGTCAAACAGTTTGTCAGTGGTTCAGGTGGTTGGTGCAGTGACCTGTGGGTCTGCAGGGAAGAGTGTTGAACATTTATGTTTGGTGCATACTGATTTTGTATTCATGAACATAAATTGCACAGTCTATTTACTTGCCTCTGGCTGTTTGATAGAAACTGGGTATGATTTTCATAATAATACATAATCATCTAGTGTTATTGTGACTTTTGGGTGCAGAGTGATTCACATGGTGCAATTGTTCAGCTTTAGGAATCTGTTACACTTTTGATGCATTTTAAATTGGCCTACAAGCCAGAAATGACTTTTGAAGCATAGAGTTCTTTTGAAATTGATTCAGGCATGGAGGAAGGTAAACCATGTCTTATTGAGTGCACAGGATGGCGCTGAGAAGAGGTGGCCAGGTTATAACTAGGAAAGAGTGGACTGAGAGAAAGAGAGAGCAGCTAGTCTTTCAGCACATTCCAAAGCACGGTCTCTGAGAGGCTGTTCTGTGTCAAGGAGGCCGGCTCTGGGCTGGAGGTAAAACTGAGAGGCTGTTCAGAAGAGCAATGAGGTCGGTCCATGCACACACACTTGACACACTACTGTACATTTGAACACTCACCCAATCACATGCACAGAGCTGAGTACGCAGTTGAGCGTACGATGAACTCCCAAAACAGAAGTGAGCACATGCATGATTACATATTGCAAGTCAAGATTGTTTGGCATCTTCATAATATCAGTATGATTTGTTTGTGACTTAGCTATATGCTGCCAATTATGTTATACATGAGAAACACACATAATGCACTAATATACTGGTGAAAATGCTTCTATTTTGCACTATTTTGTCATATAATGGTACATGCACTTTTACACGTTGATTGTACTGGAAATGTGTGTTGGCATTGCCTGTACACAACCATCATATAATAATAAAAATCCATCCAGCGTTTTTTTTTTCTAATCTCCTTATATGTTTTCCTCTGTCTCAAATCGAGGCGCCTGACTGTGTGACGCCACATAGTCAGATGCCCCTCCCACGATTGTTAATTGACATCAGCGTTTCAACACAGATTCACCCTGAGCGAGCGGTCATCATAGTTCACCATTGTTGTTACGCTGGAGCAGAATGGCATCTAAGCTATTGTGGTGTTCTGTTTTGGGTGTAATAATGAACACAGCAGTCATTTTAATGTTCCTAAATCCAAACCGCTGAAGACGCAGTGGTTGAGTTCTGTTTTCGAAGGGAATATTCCCCACAAGCAACGTCAATGCACACACTGCGCACTGAAGTTAGCACAGTGCAGGACCAGAGACAGAGGGATGAAGAATGCAGATTTGCTCCCTGAAATCGTCACGCGTACAGTATCATTATGTCAGTATCAATATGCTTTCTACCATGCACAAATAAAAATGTCACTGAACTTTTGCTGTGCAATTGTAACAATGAGGACTCAAACACACCAAATCAACAATTGCTAAAACACACACACACACACACACACACACACACACACACACACACACACACACACACACACACACACACACACACACACACACACACACACACACACACACACACACACACACACACACACACACACACACAAAAAAATTATCACGGGCATTTTGCACTAGTAAAGCAAATTTTGCTAAAAAGCTGCTCCTGAAAAATGAATTGGTACCAACTATGCATGTTCCGCTGCACATTCAGAAGAAGTGAGTGTAAAGTTTTATTAACATTTATATTAATGATTGCAAATTTCAAATTGCAAAAAAAAAATCATTACTATTAACTGTAACATCAATCTGTCAATAAACTGACGTATACATTAGTAAACACATAGCGTTTGTATGTATTTATTATCGTATGTATTTACCATAAAAAAACAACAGTATTGTCTGGTGATTATGGCTGCATTTCTAATACCAAGAAATTAAAATGATGGAATATTATCTGATTTTAAGAAGTTAGATATTTTAATTCAGCCTTCCATTCAGACCGTGTTTAACTTATCCAGTTTTTATGGCACAGAAGTTTTTTATTTCTTATTGTTTCATAACTGCAAATAGATCAATCCTCATCTTATGGAAGAGCACAACTGTACCTACCTCTAAGATGTGGTTAGATGATTTAACTAACACTTTTCATTTTAGAAAGAACAAGGTATACGCTGAGAGACAGGCTCAACTTATTCAATTCAACTTGGAAACCTCTCATATCATACCTAGAATCTAAAAATCCAGTACAACAGTCCACATCCTAGCATACGAATATTATGACAATTGGAATGGTCTTTGAGTGAAGGTCTCTATGAGGAAGGGTGGATGGGGTGGAGATACATGGGGAAGGGTTAGTTGGGCAGATAGAGGGTCGGGATGATATGGGGGGTCATGGTCAGCCTGATGGTGTTCTTGCTATCGTTTTTTGTATTGTCAAAACTTGTCTTGTTTTGCTTTGTCTTGTTTTATTGCTGCATCACTTTTAAGTTTACAGTGTTTTAAAAATAAATGTTTAAATTTTTTTAGTTAAAAAAGATTTTCAGAAAGTGATTTGTATGTTAAATAATATGCTTTAATAAAAGGACGTTGGATAATTTTGAGAAAAAAATAGTAGGGCTGGTGTTTTCAGTTGTTATCGAGCCTTCTAGAAAATATTTGCTTGTGATGATACACACTGGACTGTTTTCTATCTGAAAAATGTATGATTGCATAACTCTGAGTAGTAGAAATGTTTGTAAGTGAGGCACAAGTTGGGTACCTGAACAGATGTTGTGACTTACCATATGTTAGATGAAAAGATAAATGTAAATGAGGGGATGAGGGCTTAGTGATAAATAGAGCATCTGCCCTCACAACAAGACCATACGATGGATTTTGGCATTGGCCTTGCATTTTATGATGAGACTTGTAACCAATGAAGTCATCTACATTTCAGTCACATACATGACATCCAATTATTGTCAAATATATGAACATATTTCATTTGTAAACTCAAAACTGGTATTGTAAATAACAGTAGTTATAGGATAATTCTCTAGGGAGGCCCTTGGCTAGACAGAATTGTTTTTTCTATTAATTTCTGATAACAATTGGTCTTTTTTGTTCTCCAAAGGCTGGTATGATTCGTACTGATTCTGATGAGTACTTCATTGAGCCTCTGGAGCGAGGAACACAGGAACACGAGGAGAGAGGAAGAGTGCATGTGGTATATCGAAGGTCTGCAGTATTACAAGCTCCTTCAGACATCTCCTTGGATTACCAGCCAGATCCGGTACGTATCACTGGTTTATTAAAGTCTTGTGTGCATCTGTTGATTCTAGCCTTGTCCCATTTCCTGTGTATGCCTTGGGCTTAGGGTTTTCCACAGCTTAATGTTGTAGATCATTAAATAATGCTTGATTTGAAAGCAAAAAAAGAAAAAAAGAAATGCATTCTGGCACTTTTTAGAAATGGCGTACTAAAGCATGCCAGAAACTCTGAAGTAAGACATTCTTTGTTGGTGGGCCAGCCCATTATTGCTTAACAGCATCTTACCAACCAGATCACATAAACCTTTTTACAAACCGCCATCAGGGCGTGTGAATGACTGACAGCACTTTCAATTCACAGCCAACTTTTTTTTGTTGAAGTAATTTTATAATCACGTTCGAACAGTGGGAGACTCTGGGAAGTCAAGCCCTTTGTGCGGTCACAACCTTTTGAGATTTCCTCTCAATTCAGTCACTTCTAAAGAGTCAAGTGCTTGTGTGGTTGTAGCGGTTGCCATGGCGATGTGATGGCATTCCATTGTCCCAGGTGGGAAACATGCCGTAGGCAGAGATGATTACGCTCTCGCTCCTGTTGCTTAGATAGCCACAGCATGCTGCTTATAAGATGAGGAAAACTCTTCTCTGTTTGGCCAGCAGACCTTGAAGTTATTGCCACTATTAAACCTATTATGTACTACTTTTAAAACGTAACAAATGTTTAGCTGTATGTGAATTACATAAAAGATATAAGATCCATTTATATGGACAAACCTCTCTCGAAGGTATTAAAGGGATGGATCACTCAAACATGAAAACTCATTTACTCAACCTCAAGTTGTTCCAAACCTCTATGATTTCTCTTCCTTTTTCTGAACACAAAAGTAGATATTTTAAATAACATGGGTAACCAAAACATTTGATGTGCCCCATTGCCTTCCATAGTAGAAGTTAAATGGTTCCATCCAATGGTAACTTACATTCTTCAAAATATCTTCTTTTGTGTTCAGCAAAAGAAAAAAAATCATCCAGGTTTGAAACAACTTGAGGGTGAGTAAATTATGACATCATTTTAATCATTTAGATTTTTTGGAAGAACTATCCTTTTAAGCTAAGTTGCTTGTTCACTGTATAGGAATAGCTCTATTTTTAACATGGTATCCTCTTTATGGTGGCTGGTCTCATGGACATAAATAAATACAATGATCTAAAGAGACTCAATTGCATATGTCTTATTCAGCTGTTTTTCTAAAACATCTCCACTGAGCGCATTCAAACTGTGGCCAGGTAAGCTGTGTAGGTCCAAGAGAAGAGAGAAAGTTATTGTCGCTTTGCTGCTTAACCTCACGTTATGTGTTATTTGAACTCCTGTGAGGTGCACAGGTCAGCTGGTCATCTCCTGACTAAAGAGACATTCTCCTTCCTAAGTGAATGTGTCTAGAGCTCTAAGAAAAGACCAAAGCATCTATCAGGTTACATTTGCAAGTGTGAAAGTGTGCAAGTGTCTGTCCTTTTAGCTCAAACAGTATAGCAAGGTGACAGCAACATTAAAGTAATAGATTTCATTCTGTGTCTTGAATAACATATAAGTTCCTTTGGAAAATGTAAGTGGGTTTGTTGCACACTAGGTAACACAGAATTTAGCATATTGCATATTAACCCAATATAGTGCAGCTCAACCAGGAGAGCTAAGTCATGTGAGAGTAGCCTGCGCACGATCAGATCTGGACAAAACGTACATCTCATTTATACTGACAGAAGTTTGGCCTGCATGGTGGGAACTTCCAGGTTATAGAACCTAACAAATGTGGACGGGGAGGCCCAGCCTGCCGCCACACATATGTCATGAATAGAAATTACGTTGGACCATGCCCACGTCGAGGCCATGCCCTCAAGTGGAACGAGTCCTGACTCCCAAAGGGCATTACAGACCTTTCGACGCATAGGCAGCTGCGATAGTGTCCACTATCCATCTGGAAACACTTTGTTTCGAGGCGGTGAGACCTTTGGTGCACCCACCAAATGAAACGAAAAGCTGCTCTGAGATTACACATAGGAACCAACGGGGGCGCAGGGGATTCATCCTCCTAGCTCCTCTAAGGAAGTGGATGACAAGCTCATTCCTTCCTAGTAATCGGACATACATCGACTCTGCGAACTCTGCAACGGCCGCCACATAGCGTGTGGCACACACCCTTATCCAACAGTTTAGGAGGAAACTAAGCAACCGTGAGACCCCACAGGAGGGCTTTGCATGCTTGGGCTTCAACATCTTCGGCCAAAGCCCCTGTGGGGGAGGCAGCCTATGACTGCTGGCCGAGCACGACCTGAGGGCAGCCGCCCTGTCGTCGTTGTGAGGGCTAGCTAGGCTGTAATTGGTGCTGTGTAGTGGTTTGTGCAGGCAGCTGGTCACGTGGGCAACCTGCAGAGGAACTGAGAGCCTCGCGGCAGGAACAGGTTAATAGTCTGCGTGGTCTTCTGTACCTCTGAGAAGCGGTCACTATCCCGTTTAACTATCTGGGCCGAAGAGACGAGTGGGGAAGAGCAGCGCGTTGAGAAAAGTGGCGCACTCAGACTCCATCATGTCAGCAAGCGTCAACCAGAGGTCCTTCTCTGTGACAGTTAGCTCGGCCATGCACATTCCTAAAGCTTGAGCTGCAGACTTGGTAGCATGAAGGGGGGGGGGGGCTTGAGGGAGGAACTCCGGCGAGCTATTTGCGGTGGCCACAGGCTCCGTAGGCCTTTGAGAATGGCACTTCTTCTTGCTCGGTCCTACGAAGGGCTGAGTGACAGTTTTGGGTTAAACTTTAAGTCGAGCCCGCAGGGCACTGCATGTTCCTGGCCGTGGCAGAGAGTGCAGATCACATGGTATTTATGGCATTTAGTATGTGTGTATGTGTAAGTGTTTGGTGTTATCTTGAGGACCCCTCCAAAATGAGATGCTTCATCTCAAGGGGTTATCCTCTAATGAAATGATGATGATGACATGGTGGTCTCCGACGTCCGAGCGGGGCTCTGCACAAGCCACAGGAAGTGCGAGTCATCTTGAAAATGATGTCTCGCTGCTCTTTTAGAAGGGTGGTGTCATAGCGGCGCACAGGAAACAGAGCTCAGAGAAAAGGATATGTCGCCGAATAGCATAGCTTGCACGGATGGCTGAAGGAGGCGAAGACGAGCGTTCTTTTAGGCGCTTTCCTAAGCTGGCTTATTTGCTGCTCAGACGGTGGTGTCGGCTTCTCGGAATCCAGCAATGCGGAGAGCTTTGCTCAAGAGATGAAAATCAGGGAGACAGACTCTGAGCCGCTAAGTAAATTAAATACGCTAAGTAAATTAAATACGCACTTAAATACGCTAAGCCACGCCCATTCTGGTGAGGGCACGAGCACCCTTCATTGGACTTGACGTCAGATTCGGGCTCAGTGGTAGGCTGCTGTAGTTGCTGCAGGGCAACTGCCAATGAGCTCACTTTTTACTTCACATCACTTTTTACTTTACTTTTCCTAGGCTAAATCCAAAATCGCCCTCTATACCTGAAAATATGGCATTATTTAAGAGGACAACCATTTGTAGTGGTGTCCGAAAACCATAGTGGACGTCATTGAGCACACTCATTCAATCTCACATTACACCACAATAACGAGTGGACAGACAATGTATGCTCAACGCCTGTCCAATTTCACTCACTTGTTTCATTCTCTCCTTCAAGTGAACTGTATTAGTGGACTAACGTAGGGAAATAGTGACTGAGGGTTTATGGGGTGATTTCGGATTCAGCCCTAGAGTCTCTGCTCTGGTAGCCTGACTACGTCAGACTTCCTACTTCCACTAATTTAATTTCGCTCCTGTAGTCAGTCTGAGATAGCAGCATATCTTTAAGTTTTCCACCGGCCTGAAAACAGCCGGCCAATCAACGAGCAGGGGGCGGGCTGAGAGCCGTGACGTAGACGCTAAGCGTCGAGTTTTACATTGTAGGTTATAGAAATCGAATCTCTATTATGCCATTCCAGACTCTGTCTATCGAAGCAAAGTAAAGTAGCAGAGTCTGGTATTACCAGGCTACTCCTCTGGTCCAAGTTGTTAATTTTTCACATGATTTCTACTCATCTCTGTATGTATTTACAAATGATCATTTTATTATCAAAAGGTGTGTGCAATAAACAGTTTTTATAAAAACGTTTTAGATTTATGTACTAATTTCTGTATTCAATAAAGAATATATGCGGCCCTCACTCACATCTTGTGACAAATGAACAAAAGAGACTCGGACTGGACAAAGACCCCGGGAGGTGAATTCATTAATAATTTATTTTGGAGCCTATGTGGCTGTCACTTGAAAGAAGGAATGACTTGGACCTGAAGACTAATCAATTCTGTTTCCTGTACAGAGCTATGCGCTTTCCACATTAGTTACAAATTAAATGGCCAACACAAAAGGAACGAATTGCTCTCTGAGACAACTCATTATTCCCTGGTCAAATAATTTTTTTTGAAATGGACAAATTGTTCTTGATGCATCACTAGTATCTGCTAACACTAGCTAAACAAATAATGACTGCAGATTTTTATTAAATTTACTGGTGTTTTTACTGATGAACGTTGAATGTTTGAAATATCACTCTTACCTCTGCCCACACAATTTAGTCCATAATGAGATTAGCAATGGGCCGTCTCACCCTCAATGTACATGATTCAGGCCATGCTGTTCAGTCAGACTTATTCTGTGATGTTGAGCAAGCTTGATTGCACAGGGAAACTGAAGTAAATCATCTGAATGATACTTCTTTTTTAAGCCGTACTCTACGAACACAGTCTTGGGTGTGAATAATGGAAAGTGTTCCCCAGGGCCACAGAATAAAAAATATTGTTTACTTTCATGCAGATAAATACCAGCACATCAAGGACCGTATTACAAGCTTCTGTAGCATCTCCATTATCTGTTTAACATGGTTACCACACAGATTTATCAGCATGTCAATGTGCATTGGCTGTAATGGATGACCGCAAGGCTCCTAAATGACACAGCAACAACTTTAAGCACAATTGTGAGATTATAACAGACTTGCCACAGAGTTCTCGCTTGTGATAACAAATCAGAAATTGCCATTGTAATCTAGATTCAGTCTCCCTCCGAAGACTGTGAGTCATCCATCTGAAAGGTCATGAGGTCTGGGGAACAGATAACAGCAGGACATTGATGAACCCATTTAGTGTAAATTGCAGGCCAGGCTGCTGGACGCCTACTTTGTCTTGGCTGCAGTGCATGCTCCGTGTAATCCTCAAGTGATTTGTCACTGGCTGTAAAGATTGGCTCCAGCCCCTGGCTGGATGAGTTTAACCAAAGGGAATAGCAATTAAGGTGGTTGACAGTCACAGCATACCATGCTGGTTAAGGCACCTATTAGCATGCTGCAGCTGCTAGGCTTTTAATTAAAGATGCAAGATCAAGACCGAAGAAAGAGAGAAAAAGACTGTGGGACCTCTGAGAATCTATGTCAGATTGGACTAGAAACTGTTGAGGTGTAGCACCTTTGGGCTTGTGTCTCAAACCTGACAGTGTCTTGAGGGTTCCATCTAGATTTGGCAAGTGGAAAATAGTTGTTTATATTTGAAACGATTCCCACTGAGCTTGATGGAACTGGGGAGCCTTCAATACAAACAACTGAGGAAATTGAAAACACCCACTTAAACACATAATCCCTCCACAATGCACTAGTGTATGGTTTCAGAAAATGTCAAGCCAAACATAAAAGGTGAGATGATAGTGAGATAAATAGAGCTGTTTTCTGAGGACCACTTAACTGAGACTTTTTTCTCAACCTAAATCCGCTTATGGTGGTACTACAATAATTTTCCTTTTTGCAGGTTGAATTTAATTGATTTTATTGTATTTTTTTTTTCATTGCTGTGCTATGTTTTAGTAGCCTGGGAAAACCCAGACAACTTCTGGCAAATTTAGATTTGCTCTGCAAGTTAGTCTGGCAAAGAGCTCATTCAAATCCATTTCTAATCCGTCAAATCACGGCATCAATAAGAAAAGTTGGGGCGGGCTTTAAACGATGACATCAGCACAGCGACGGTGAAGCAGATTTTGTACATTTACAAAGATGGATGCCAGTGTGACTGTTATGAATCGCGGTTCATTACCCTTCAAATTGCGCAAATTAAAATTGCGAAATGAAAATACGCTCAATGGGAAACACGTCAATTGCGCGTTAATAATGCCTGGTGCGGTGGCTCTGATATAAACCAACTAACGTCCGTTGCCATGATTTTTGGAATGACTTATTGAGAGAGAAAACAAACCAAAAACGTTTTAGTCGCATAACATTGGTTAATGGAAACGCTGTCATTTCGCAACAGTTTATTTATCAACATAAATGTCGCAAAAGTTTTGCACAAATCTGTAATGGAAACATGAAACCAAGTTATTCAAATATTTTTTTCACAAGCATTTTTTTGGTAATGCTTCCTTTTACAGTACAGTTACCCATGTAAATACTATGTACTTATTTTAGTAACTACAATTACTGGGTAATAACTAGTACTAGCCCTGAACCTACCCCTAAACCTAACCCTGTTCCATGGACTTACCCTAAATTAGCCAGTACTTTCTAGGTAAGTAAAGCACATTCACTTCTAGTTGTCTTGCAGTTAATTTTAAATAAACGCAGAGAAAGTAGCTAATCAGTGTCTGCTCGTTTATTCAAACTAAGTTGTTCTATAACATACGAACGTCGCTCTGCATATGTCATCTCCTTCATCGCTCTGATTGGTTTTAGGTCTATCCAATTGCACCCAGAGCCATTTGAGCAACGTCCATTGGTGATGCCCCTTTGGAAATGATTTGTCTAAGAAGCTTTGCCAGACCAAGGGACCCCCCCCCAAAAAAAAAAAAAAAAAATTCTGTCATCATTTATTGACCCTCATGTCGTTTCAAACCTCTATGGCTTAATTTCTTCTGTGGAACACAAAATAAAAAAATGGATAATTTGAAGAACTGTTTTTGTCCACACAATATAACTCAATAGGGTTCTCACATTGGATCTGTTTTACTTTCATAGTTTATTCAAGTCATAGTTTTTCATAGTTTACTTTTACAAAAGTTTTAAAAAATGTAGATACATTTTCACGTAATGGGTGAAATTTCCCTTAAACAACAAAATAATCATATTAAATAGAATATGATATTATAGGCTGTTTAATATTATAACATTTTACATGAAAATCAATTATGTTTGTACATCATTCAAAACTCAAACAGTTTGTGGGACCATTCAAATACTTAAAAAAAGCATACTTAAAAAAGATATTTTGTGTTGCTATTCAGCTCCCAGTGACTCCTTTTCCCATAGATGCATTGGTTTCATTAGGCTGAATAAGAGAACAAGAAGAACAACATATTTAGATCTAAAGCTTATTTCCCATCTGTTGTCTCCAATGCTGTAGACCTTGGGTTCAGTTCAGTTCAAGTTTATTGTCATATGCGTATTAGTACAGAGTACCACAGCAGTGAAATAGAATGTGCCTTGGCACTCTCTCAGCCCCAGTCAATAAATAACAATTAAAATAACATTAAAAAACATCCAATAAAACATCATTCAGTAGCCTTAATACCCGAGGGTAAAAACTATCCCTGAAACGTGATGTGCAACAGCGGATGCTCAGCAAATGTTTTTCCTGATGGAAGGTGGGAGAACAGATTATGTGCAGGATGATTAGATTCCTGCATAATACCTAGTGCCTTCTTAGTGCTGCGTTTCCATTAAATATTTTGGAGTGGATCCCCAGTAATTTTAGATTACGGTTACATGAAGTAGCCCTGCCAAACCACATTGCAAGGTTACTCTCAAGGAACATACCATATTTCTTGAGACACCTCAAGAAATAAAGCCTCTGATGTGCCTTCTTAATGACCGCTAATATAGAAACACCATAAGATAGAGCCTGAAATGTGTATGCATAAGAACTTAAAGGTGTTAACAATTTCAACAGGAGAGTTGTTAATATATACAGGTGTATGTGTGGGTTTGTTCCTTCTGAAATCTTTAATTACCTCCTTAGTTTTCCCCACATTTAAGGACAGATTGTTTCTTGCGTCACCACATAATCAAATTAATCACCTCATCTTTATAGTCAGTTTCATTATTGCTGTCAATGTTTCGTTATTGAGTCCAACCACAGTAGTATTGTCTGCAAATTTCACAATACTATTAGTGGGATGTTTTGCAATACAGTCATAGATTATGATAGAGGACTGAGCACCCAGCCTTGAGGTGCTCAGCTGTTTAACACTATAGAGGCTGAGTATTCAGTGCCAACTCTAACTGTCTGGGGCAGCCTGTTAGAAAGTCCTGTATCCACCTGCAGATGGAATTACAGAGGCCCAGGTCAGCTTAGGTATTAACATAGAAGGTCTGATAGTATTGAAGGCATTGCTAAAATCAACAAACAGCATCCTGACATAAGTATCCCTTCCCTCCAGATGCTGGAGCACAGTATGTAAAGCCAAGGGATACAGCATCATCTACGTATAGCTCTATTTAATCTGTATGCAAATTGTAGTGGATCAGTGGAGACAGGTATGCTGTTGTTGATAAATGCTTTTACAAGCTGTTCATAACACTTCATAATCACAGAAGTCAAGGCTACAGGTCTTAAATCATTCATGCAGGTGGCAGTCATTTTCTTAGGCACAGGAATTTTGATTAATTTTTTTAAACAATATGGAACCAAACAAAGAGAAAGTGACAGCTTAAAAATGTCAGTGAAAACAGACAATTTGGCTATTATATGTCCTTAAGACGCGTGCAATGCCATCAGGCCTAGCAGGCTTCCCTATTTTCATAAAACTTAACATGTATCAATAACTGAGACCTGATATGCTTGCCTGCTGATCACATCCCTAGAGGGATTTTGTTCTGAAGGGGACTCTAGGCGTGTTTGGCAAGGCCTGCAAACGGTCAATAGCTACTGTGTGTGTGTTCCCATTTGGAGGCACTATGACATGCACAGTACATGTCCGGCCGTCGATGTTCGGTATTCAGCTTTTGCTTTCTGCAGTCGCCATTCATTGTTTACATGCACACCTTTTGTTTCAATTGAACTGAATTCATTCTGATTGGTGATTATGAATGTAGGGTTTACATGAACGCTAAACAAGTGATCGGTTGATGTGCGTTTTAACATTGCTAAGAAAATCCCCGCTCCTCCGTGAGAGATACGAGACCGGTGCATCTCACAGGTGTCGCTTATCGTAATCACGCCACCAGCCTCGCGGCGTTCTCCACATGACCCTAGCCTCGTCCTGCTTGCTCCAGTAAACATAACAAATGGCGACCTTAGAATGCAAAAGCTGAATCCCGAACATTTTGGGCAAGCTCGAAACACATTTTCAGACCCATCATGGAGACTCACTAGTAGCCTAGACTTGTTGTTTAATGGTGCGTTCACATGCTATAGAAAATATGATATTTTCCACTTGTGAACATGTTTACAAGTCACGACTCTTGCATTGCTCTCCACCATTTTGAAAAGGTAAAAAGTTATTTCATTTTGGCAACTCGTGCATCAAAATATTCAGTGGAAAATACCACATGAGGGGTCATCCACATTTCATCCACATGCACAAGCCAGAAATATATTTATATGGTGTTTAAATGATAACAACACCAACCAGAATAACAAACCACTCTAATAGATCTGCAAAAAGTCAATTTTTTTAAATGTATGCTGATGATGCGGTTATTTTTACACCTGCTAAAAGCACACAGGAAGCATCATCCATCCTTACATCTACACTGGAGAATATACAGCATTGGCTGCTTAAATATTGCCTACTACTGAACAAAAAGAAAACTGTTGCTATGATTTAAAAAAAACAAACAAAAAAAAAAAACAACATAAAACTGGAGCGGTTCAATGTGTTCTTGGCGGGAGTGGAACTTGAGATTGTAAAGGAGTTCAAGTACCTCGGGGGCACACTGGACCCAACAGTTTAATTTAAAAAATCGGTCCCACTTTATATTAAGTGGCTTTAAGTACTATGTAATTACATTGAACAATAATTACAATGTATTATTGTGTTCCTGTTGTATTGTAAAACACTTTTGCTGCTATAGAGGTGTGATACAGGTAGGGTCAGGTGTGGTGGTACGGGTTCGGTTTAAGGGTAGGTTAAGGTATAAGGGGAGGGTCAAACTGTGTAATTACAAATGTAATTACATAAATTAATTATAGCTGTAATTACATGCTGGAATTTTAAAATGTAAGTACAATGTAAAAATATCTACAGTATGTACACAATAAGTCCATTGTATCAAATAATTAATTTCAATGTAATTACATAGTACTTAAAGCCACTTAAAATAAAGTGGGACCAAAAAAACACATCAAAATTACAGCGAACAAAATCAATTTCAATGTACATAATTTTAAACAAATCAGAACATCAATGACAATTACTTCTGCTAAAATGTTCCTACGTTTAATGATATCACATATGGTAGATTACTGCATCACAACCTGGTCACTCACTGGAAATACAATTTTAAAACCCATAGAAATGTTATTCAAAAAAGCTATAAAAATACTTGATCAAAAACTACTTTTAGACAAACTGTTCATTTTTGGAACAGCATCCCAACAAACATTAGGAAATGTCCCACTTACTGTACATTTAAATAGCACCTTAAACAGCTTCTTAAAAGTTCCCTGTTATGTCCTCATTTTGACTCATTTTATTGATACAATGTATTCTGCCTTAATGTGTGCTAATGTGTTTTTTGCTTAATATAAACTAACACTAGTCGCGGCGCTAGAGAGGCTCGGAGCACTTTGCTAAGATCCCTGATCACTAAGTTAAAGCTCCAGTTGGCTTCTCTGACACATTAAGGATCAGCAAAGTAAAGCTATGTGGTTACACAGAGAACACAAGGACCTAAATTGGGAGCAATTGCATCCCTGAAAGAACCAATCCAAAGTCCCTTCCTCTTCCATTGTACTGTCAAAGGCTTTAATATTTTAAAATAAATATTTTCCCACATCAAGAATAAAAGGCCTTTAAAGTGCCTTTTCAATGGACTAAAATATCTTTATTTTTAAATAGCTAGCATCTTTGTTCTTTCCCAGCCCACATGATCTTGAAGACACAAATACGTCAGATCTGCTCTAACACTTCTGAGTAGGAAGTTCTTAGAATATTAATTGGTAAAAACAAAGTTATAGATGATATTTGCATTTGCCTGGAGGCGGGTGGCATCATCTTAGAAACACTTTGTAGTTTAGCTGATTAGCAAAGTGTTGGCGTCTATGTGTAATTGCCAGAGTTTTCATCATGATACTATTGGAAATGTCTTGATCAGGGATCTTAGCAAAGTAGATGATTAAAGCAACATTATGTTATTAAGCATAATTGTTATGTTCACAAGATAAGAAACATTATTTAGGCTTTTAGACTGGGGAATTTGTATGTTATTGCTTATATAGCACTGTATCCACTTTAATAATTAAAGCTTACAAAATACAAACTAAAAGGGGATGAGATGAGTCTTTTAATGAAAATATTGTGGTACACCAAAGAATGAAACAGGGCTTCAAGCTTTACATTATTGTCCTGTATGATGTGTAAAATTGCATGGCCTGATATTTTCTACTATTGCCTATATTTGCTTATTATTTGTTAAATCGAGGTAACTGGTTGATGAAACATTTATTAAAATTAAGAGACAATTTATACAAAAAATGAAATTCACTTTAAGGAAAGGCTTTATACAATACAAAACTTAACAAAACCTAATAAAAAATTAGGTTTCACGATATATTGTGCATATGCATGCAGTTCACGTTTCATAAATAACATAGATTCAATAAAAATAACATGTTTAAAGATAAAAAATAAACTAAATGCATTTCTTTAATGGATATAACACATATGCTTAACCTACAGAGAAATGTAATGTCGGAGTGGAACATTACAGGGGTGCGTTTTTGGATAGCCATAATAATCAAATAATTAATTCCCATTTCGTCGAATATTATTTTTGCTTTAAATCCCCATCCCTACAAAATACGAAATGTCTTTATCAGACAACAGACCAGCACCATAGCATACGAAAGAAAGTATTGGTCTAAAAAAACAAAACAAAAAAAAACATTCAAGTAAATAATAAACAAAGGAAAACAAGAGGCTCAGATGTTTCTGCCACATTATATTTATTATATTATTGTAAGCAGTTCGGCAGTTGTTGTTGCTGTTGCTGTTACGTGGCTGTCTGACTAGTCGACACGTGGGGTGATGACATCATCGTTTCACAAAATATACGGATTGGCCGTACACACGAAAATGCAAAGGAGACGTTTTCAGATTTATCCACCCTGGGACCCGGTTTGAAAAAATAGCGGTTTCACTCTCCTAAAAAGCCGGATCCGTGTGGACGATGATAAAAAATGTATACGTATACAGTGAAATGTGTCTTCAAGTGGATAGGCCCTAAGAGAACCCAGTGCCTGTTGAGACAACTATTTCCAGTTGCTGAACCTCATTTGCATAATACAAATATGGCAGACACAATAAGTAGTCTTAGAATAAGTAAGTATTTAAAGCCACACTGTGGAACTTTTGTAGCCTCTCAATGGAGCTGGGCCAGACTCTATGTACAAATCAAATGTACTAGAGTCTGGTTGAACCAGGCTAGAACTTTTGGCCACTAGAGGCGCTCGACCTGTAACTTTCACGTCTAGCGTCCCTAGAGGCCACAAGCTCCGAAGCACTGTCGCAAATTAAAGTCAACAATCAGTCAACCGGTCAGCCTCTCGTGTCTTTAGATTGTGTGTGCTTGCAGTGTTTGAGGCGGGCCGGGCAGCCTTGCCGCACTCGATTCCGTTATAGCAGTCTACTGAGAGCAAGCGAGTAGGGTGAGCAGTAGGGCTGAGCCCCGTGGGGCAAATCATGTCTTTGAGTGAATGTAGGCGCGGGACAGCGGGCACATTCACTGCATTGAAAACACCATCGGCCTGAGCTGACTGTATGTGTGTTGGTTTATTTTTACAGAAACCGTAGGACATCCTGTGTTTGTGGGTACTACTGAGTCGTGGACACGTTCACTACATTTAATGTAACGTTATATTTGACATGAGTCGATTTTATTTGTGCGAGCCCTGCTCTGAGGCAGGCTGTGTTTGTGTGTAGAAATGAACACCGGGCTGTGGGCATTTTATTACGCTCATAACACCGTCAGCTGTGGCCGGAATACCAGAAAACACTACACTGCTTATATAAATTTATCTGGGTTACCTTGGAAACGGCATATGTGTTCAGGCAAGCGTCCGCATCAGTCGAGCACCCTTCCTCTTTTAGCTCACGCCAGCGAGCGAAGCGAAAGCTGGACCAATGTTAATCCTCGTCCTGGCTTTTAATTTGTCACTCTCCCCTTTTCTTTTTTTTAGTTTCCTCTGATAAAACCGTTGCCTTCTTCCTTGTAGCTGTTGTTCGGCCATGACGAAAACATACAGACGGCAATTAAACGCGAGTTGAACATGAACGTCAGAATCTGAGGAAGTTGTGGGTGGTGGGGGAAGTGACGTATGCTGTAAAGCGGTCGAATTTTGTAGTTCTTTTGTGCTTACAAGTTACAAAGTGCTAGTAAAAGTGATAAAGACACCTTCAGGCTACGGCAGACTGGTCATTCAACCTATTGTAAGTCGATGTACCATCTCAATGGGTTTTGGTAATATATTATAAACGTTGAAAAGTTCCAAAGTGTGGCTTTAATGTTCCAAAGTGTGGCTTTAATAAGTGCAAATTCTACATACCGGACAACTTCAGATGTATACTATTTGGTTTAAATATCCAACAACCATGTTTAACAGATGATATAAAGATCTTGTCTGGGGCACTTACATTTTTTAAAAGTAAATGCTTTGTGAGCAGAACATCTGGAAACATATACCTGATTATAATAATACTGTATGGTGAGAGTGAATGAATTTGGTTTTGGGTTTCCATTATTATTACTGAGGGTTTGTACCATGAACGATTCTGATCCTTGAGTCAAAGAAATAATTATGTGCTTCCATCATTTATTCTTGGGTAAAGCATTTTTTTTGTAATGAAATATTAATGTTTAATTCAATCCTGCATGATGGGAAATGCACTTCTCAGCCAGTTTATTAAGCTAAAAGCCACACAATGAATTATGATAAATGGCTAACGTAAAGTTATTATTTTTTTCTTATTTTTTATTATTTTTATTATTATCTCATGAATATCTGCTATTGCTCTTTTTTCAGCAATGTGCACAACTTTTAAAGTTTTAAATGGAACCACTATAAAGAAATTCTAATGCAAAACTTGGCCTTTTTGTCAGGTAGACCAAGAGAGATATGTGCAGCCCTCCAATTCTCCATTGGTGACCCTTTTCTTTTCCAAGTTCATCTCCAGTCAGTCGAAAGGAGAATAGTGTGTCAAATGTGTGGCACAATTTACCTCTCAAATGAATTGTTCTGTGATGATTTAGTCAGTGTTCTTTCCATATTCCCTTTTGAAAGCACACTGAAAAAAAAAGTGTGTTGGATTTACATGATTTGATAGTGTACATCGGTCCCACATGAACCAATTAAGTTATCCAATTAAGTAGTTTCAAAGTGATTTTAAAAGGCTCCCTGATTAGCTGTTTCAGGTATGCAAATTTATCCAATTAAGATTTAATGTATTTGATTTAATGTATTAGATTTAACTCAGTTTGTAGTATATAGCCTGCAGTTAGCTACCAATAGTACTTGGAAGCATACTGAATGCTAAGTTACATACACCATCAGCAAAATGCAGTTGCAATAAGCTTAGTTGAATCGGTCCACATCCTAACCAAATGATCCATTATTCTCCACAATGGTAACCAACTGTAATTTAAATGGTTCTAATAATTCCAATGTAATTGAACGTTAAACACTATTTACACACTAACTTTTTCTTATTTTCTCAAAAACATATAAAGACTAGTTAATTTCAACATTTATTCTCTTCTAATTCAGACATATGCAAAGCATGCTGGAATTAACATGCACCGCCCAGTTTCAGTTAATACAACACAGAATTGATTCATGTTATCCAACACAAACGGATTAAGTAAACTTAAATTGTACATATATTTAAGCAGATTGGACACAATCAAATTAAGTTTGGACAAAATGTAAAGCAATTATGTTGCTTAAGCTAATTTTAATTAAGCAATTTGAACAAGCAGCAAGAATCAGTTTTTTCAGTGTTATTTTTTTTCGTGAGCCGTTGTTTTATTATCCTAAAGTCATGGCTCTGAAGTGTGTCAAGTCGAGGACAATCTTGATTCATAACATTTGAATGTGCCAAGTTGTGAAGTCTCTGTGAGTCTCTGTCTCATTGAATCACCCCTGTGTCATGCCATCTGGCAGTGAAACAGGTCTGGTTTTAGTACCATCCCACAATGCCCTTTCTTCTTTTCTGTCTCTTTAGCTTTGGTGGAATTCAGATACCAGCAAATAGACATAATTCTTAAGAATTCTTGGCCCATAGAATGCATAACCATTGCATATTTTATTCCATAAGTAATTTATTAACAGAAATAAAAGGAAAGAGGGAAACAGCTGGCAGAGAATCATGCACAGTGACTAAAGTTATCATCCAAGATTGTATTCTTTTTGAGACACTAATGTGGACATATTATGCAGTAAGTTTCTCTTCATGCCTCTGCTTATATAGCTTCTGGCTTTTATGCAGTTTTAAATGAGTTAAAAACCAGCTGTAAGGCATTTGTGCTGTTATCAGTGTGTTTTGTAAATGTAAATAGACTGTTGTAAATGTTTATTCTGGAGTGAATGTTTTTAATGGACTAATGTTTATCCTGTGCAGCTCCTAATTATTATTTTTTTTTTTTACGTTACGTTACATTTTTTACTTGCTTTCTAGCAATAATTGCACATTTTTAATATACCTGGATTAACTTATTCAAGGCTTAATGTTAGGTTCTATCTGCATTTTCGTCAATGTGGCCACATCTCTCTCTCTCTCTCTCTCTCTCTCTCTCTCTCTCTCTCTCCTCTCTCTCTGTCTGTCTTTGTGTGTGTGTGTGTGTGTTTACATCTGGGTTGTTAAGAGGTCATCCCCATGGGCCACTCCATGCCGGAAAACAAAGTGTAATAGAAGTGGCACAGTGTCTCTGTGTAGTCATCAAACATGACATCTCATAATCCTTTAAGCTTCCTGCATTCAATGAAGTGTAGTGGGAAGCATTTGTAGAGGATAGCACACCACATTCAATCTACATTTTCAACCTCATGAAAAAATTAATGAGAGACGTTCCTCGTTTACTTTCAGAATGCACTGTGCAAGGTTGACAGAAGGGCTTTTAGAGCTGAACCCAATGACACCAACTGTTTTTATATTATATTAACAGCATAAACAACAATATATCAGCATGACAGCAAAGTGCTATCCTCTTTCTCCTCCTGACTTTTTAAGGATATTGTGTTTTGAGGCATAGGTGAGATATCATTTTTACAGATGTTTGAAAGGCTGTCATGACATCTTGAGTACACTTCTGATTTTAATAAAAGACATACTACACTTAAACAGTATCATTATGACCAAAAGTGCTGTATATATTGTTTAAGTAGTGGCTGCATGCCTAAAGTCAAATCACGGTACTGGTATTTAGTAAAACAGCACAAATGTAAGTGGGAAGTTTTTTTTTTTTGTTTTTTTTTACAACAATAAACTTAGAGCATTAAAGAATAACTTCAATATCAGAAAAATCGTTATTTGTTTAAAAGAAATTCTCAACCAATATATTGGAAAAAAGTCTAAACATAATGCTTTTCACGTCAAAACACACAGACTAAAATTTTGGTTTAACATGTACATAATACGTACATTATCAAACAAACTGTAACAAAGCAATAGTGATACAGTAAAAACTTTTTTATTCACATAAGTGTGTTGTGCTGTTCCTGTCGGATCCAATTTAAAAAAAAAAAAAAATGTTATTACTACTACTACTACTAGCTGTGCTTAGAATTGTACTGAACTTTAGGGTTTGTGATGGCACCAACCCGAGAAAGCTCATTGTAGTCCCTACCAGCTGCTTGTTGCAGCCCACCTCGGTGTGGAGATCAAGAAAGAACGGAAGACGTGTAGGTCAGGAGAGAACGGAAGACGCGTGCAAGGTGCAGCGCCAGAGGGCAGAAATCTCTCATCTAACTTGCTTTTTGAACGAGACTAATGTCTGTCAGCTGGCCACTCAATGCTTAACTTCTCTACAGCACGAGTGAGCACCTCCATAAGCTCCTCACTAGCAGGAGACTGGAGTGACGAATCCCCAGTCTCTGCTGTATCCACACTTTCAACATCCAATTCCTCAGAACTGGATACCTGAAGTGATGGGAGCCTCAGCCCGGGCGGAAGAAACCACACCGCGTGCTTCCAAACCCGGATATGAGGCTCTGGATCTACCAGGGAAGGGCTGAGATCGCATTAATGTCATAGTTAACTCTGGATTAATCGCACATTTTTATCTATTCTTAATGTCTTTTGATTTCTTTTTGTTACATTTTTTTCTCATTTTAATGCTCTTATCAACATGGAAAAGTGGATTGGCTTGTTTAGTGCAAATGTTTTTTTTAATTATTATTATTGAAAATAACATTGGAATAGTGTTCAATTTCACTCTAACATATATAGCCTAAATAATCTCTCACACAATGCAACACTGTCCATCAATAAAAGGGTGAAAAGAAATACTGACGAGGTCCTGATATTGACGAGGGGGTGGAGAATTTGCATCATCTGTGTTTGTGTGTGTGTGTGTGTTTGCTTGGCCATCATCAAGTGGTGTTTCAGGCTGGGACGTGCTGCGATGATGATAGCTCAGTTCATAATGACAAAACATACAGATCGCTTTGGTCTTGTCAATGGGACAATTTGGCAACTTTTTAAAAGTAAACTTTACATTCAGAATCTCATTGGCATCCATTTCGGCGTTCTGCGCTCGTCATCCACTCAAAACATAACGTTACTATTTGGCTGGCTCGCAAGCTGAAACGAGTGTGTGCGGCACAAAACGTCCTCGCGCTGCGCTCTGAAACCCATTCATTTCAATTGCTTGCCCCGCGCGAGGACGTTTCGTTGCTTCTTCGACCAAAGCGCAAGCGGATCTAGCTAGACCGGAAACAAAACAACAGGCACGCCGCACACACTCGTTTGGGCTTGCGAGCCGGCTTTGAGTGGATGACGAGCGCGAGACGCTGAAATGGATCACAACGCATGCCGCGTCCTGTTGCAAAAGTATGTGAAAAAACTACAAAGTTTGCTAGGACAAAAAGATCGTAATCGCGCGATAAAAAAATTAACGCCGTTAAAATGGGTTTGTGTTAACGCCGTAATAACGCGTTTAACTGACAGCTCTAATATATATATATATATACTGTATATACAGACACAGACTGCTATATTGCTGATAGGGAACCATAACTTTTGTTACAGACAAACTATAAAATAAATAAAAACTGATTTAGAAAGGGTTTGAACCCAGCTTTAATATGACCGCAAAACCTTTAAAATTTCAAATTCACCATGTGGTGGGTTTTCCCATATCGTATCACATATTTACAAATGTTTTTATGCCACAAACACAACTCTGCCTGGCATTTATTTGTGAAGCGGTTCCTGTGCATTTGTAAATCCCCTCACGCATTTGTGAATCGGTTCTTGTGCATTTGTAGATCCACTCACGCATTTGTGGATTTTGAAACACTTCTAGCGTCGAGGTGCAGAAAAATCCACAAATAAGTTGGCTCCACCCACCGTTTCCGCAAGCCTCAGATAACTGCCACATTGAGGTGACCAATTGTAGAACGTTCTCGCTACAACCCTTGCACCCTTGAAATGGAGCTGTCTATGGGCGCTTCCTTCAAATTGAGCTGTTTGTGTGGTTAAAACACCCTGTTTCCAAAAGGTTGTTGGAGTTTAAGTTTTTTTTTTATATTTCCATCAGGATTACACACAAGTTATGATCACCATCCTGAGCATAACACCCTCTACCCCGGAATCAAGCGGCACGACAGCGCGTCAGAAGCAAGTAAAACATTATCTTCTCGGCTGCCGTGGCAGTTTCAATAATGTAAAAATGGTCATCAAGAGGTTTCAGAAACCTCTCAATGAAGTTTCTCCCCTCCGCGTGCATGTGCCCGGGGCTGATGGACTGAGCTAGACTGGGCCGAGACGCGGCGCTCTCAGACGAGGTCCTCCAGGGGCAAGGCCGGTCTAAGGACAGTTATTGACGCCAGGAAGGCTTCATCAAAGAACAGTGGAAAAGCAGAGTGGAAAAGCCTTCCAAATGTATCTCAATGGGTCCTGCAGTCTTATGGGTATGCGATTCAGTTCAGATCACGCCCGCCTCGCTTCAGAGGGGTTCTGCCCACAGTGGTGGATCCCGAGCAGGCTCTGGTTAGGGAACAGGAGGTGAAAACTCTCCTGCTGAAGAGGGCTTAAGAACGAGTTCTTCCTCCCAGCAGAGAGTTGGGTTACTACAGCCGATATTTCATCGTTTCAAAGAAGGAAGGGGGGATTTTAGATCTGCACCTGTTAAATCACTCAGTAGGGAAGCTCAAACTGAAAATGCTTACTCTCAAGCAGATCATGTCACAATAGATCTAAAGGACGTGTACTTCCATATTTCCATCCTTCCACAACACAGGAAGTTCCTGAGGTTCGCTTTCGGGGCGAAGCGTCACCAATATTGAGTTCTTCCGTTCGGCCTAGCACTGTCTCCCCGAACCTTCACAAAATGTATGGATGCAGCTCTGCCTCCGCTGCGAACTCCAGGGCATTCGCATTTTAAACTATATAGACGATTGGTTGATTCTGGCTCAATCGGAGCATCAGGCGGCTCGGCATCGAGATGTCGTGCTCGCCCATATCAAAAGGTTGGGGTTGAGGCTCAACGCCAAAAAGAGTGTATTTTCTCTACTACAGAGAACCACTTTTCTGGGTGTGGTTTGGGATTCGACAACGATGCAGGCACGTCTGTCTCCTGTTCATATAACTTCGATTCTCTTAGCAGTCAAACAGGCAAAGCTAGGCCAGTCACTCACTGTAAAAGAATATCAGAGAATTCTGGGTCTGATAGCAGCAGCCTCCAACGTTATACCTTGCAGACCTGCTGTACATGAGACCACTGCAGTGGTGGCACAGGGCCAAGGGGTTCTCCACCAGGGCGGAAACCCTCTCGCAAGATCAGGGTCACGCAACTTGTGTCTCTACGCGCCTGGTCATGCGTGGACAGAACTTTGGTTGGGGGCGATCATGAGTGGTCACTCGGCCTAGGGTTTGTGGCAGGGCCATCATCTTCAATGGCGCATAAATTGTCTAGAAAGATGATGGTGTTCGGGCTTTGAAACACTTCCTCCCAGACTTGAGAGGTCATCATGTTCTTGTCCGGTCAGACAACACATTGGTGGTCTCTTAACATAAACCATCAGGGGGTCTGCGTTCGTGCCCATTATACAAGCTGGCTCACCAGACTGGTCCCAGGGGAAGCTTCTTTCGTTAAGGGCGATTTACATCCTGGGGTATTTAAATCAGAGGGTAGACATCCTGCCGAGGACAGGGTCCGAGGCCCGGGGAATGAAGACTCCATCCCGAGGTGGTGGAGTTCCTATGGAAACATTTCGGTCATGCCAAGGTAGACCTATTTGCATCCAGGAAAACATCACACTGACAACTGTGGTTTTCCCTAACTCATCCAGCCCCTCTGGGGTTGGATGCGATGGTCACGCCTGTACACATTTCCCCTGATTGTTCTGCTCCCAGGAGTTCTGGAGAGGGTTCGCCAGGGACGGAGTCAGTATCTGTTGGTAGCCTCAGGAGGAGCCGGTGCCTGCGCGTGAACCAGTTATTTGTGTGTTCGACAGCCAAAGAACCGGTCTCGGCCGGGAAAACTGGTTCCGAAAGCGGCACCAACTCTTTGCTGGACTAGAACCGTTCTTTTACCACGTCATGATTACGTTGGGGGCTGGGGCAAGTTTAGATGTGTTCTAAACATCTTTTCTGACCACAATAAAGTATCGCAAAGCCAGGAGAAACATTTGCAGAAACACGATGGAGTCCACCGTTTGTAATTGTTATGCTTGAAGTTAACGCAAGCATTCCTATTTTTGTATTTTTTTTATTGAAGACATTATAAGCAAAGAAGAAAACAGTCACAATATAGAACAAATAAATGGAAAGAAAAAAACAAAACAAGACAGGGGTACATAACTTATCTGAAAATATTACATATCAAACAAAAACATTAGACATTGTTATGAACTGCTCTGAGACTTGGAGATGAAGATCCAAATGCAGCTCAGAATCAGCAGAATCAGCAGACATGACAATGGAGAATACACAGTGGGAATCCAAGAAACAGGCAGAGGTCAGGGCAGGCAGCAATAGTCAAAATCCAAGAACAATCCAAAGTCAAAAAAAACAGAAAACAAACACGGGAAACCGCTCAGAAATGCAGACAAACAGTACAACAAGACTTCGCAAACAGTGAATGTGAACACAAGGTATATATAGACAGACTAACAGGATAAGACACAGGTGAATGCAATCAGTGAATGAGGTACAGGTGAATGTGATCAGTGATGATGAGTCCGGGCAGTGAGTTCTGGGAAATGTAGTTGTTAGTGAAACAAACATCTGGTGTGGAGTGCCCTCTGGTGACTCTCAAGGGCACTCCACCTGGTGACCGTTACATAGCCCCACCCCAAAGAGCAGCTTCCAGACGCTCATAAAACAGTCCAGGAGGGAGGTGGAGCGGAGGCGGATCTGGGGGAGGGATGGAGGGCCAGGTCCGTGGAGCGGAAAAGGACCTGCAGACTGCGACAGAATGGATGGCCAGGGCAGAAACGACCCCTCAAGAGACCAGGGCGGAGCAGGCTGTGCGGTTGAATAGGGCAGAGCGGACTGTGCGGGCGACCAGGGCGGAGCAGGCTGAGTGGTCGCACAAGGCGGTGAAGACCCCTCGGGCGGCCACGGCGGTGAAGACCCCTCGGGCGGCCACGGCGGAGAGACCCCTCGGGCGGCCACGGCGGAGAAGACCCCTCGGGTGGCCACGGCGGTGAAGACCCCTCGGGCGGCCACAGCGGTGAAGACCCCTCGGGCGGCCACGGCGGAGACATACTGCCCCCCACCAAAATTTTCTTGGGGTAGCTACGGGGACATAGGCTGGAGCAGGCGCCGGCTCAGAAACAGTCTCTGGCTGGACAGGGCTGACGTGACGAGGCTCTGGAAGCTCTGCGGAGACGGTGACGAGGCTCTGGAAGCTCTGCGGAGACGTGACGAGGCTCTGGAAGCACTGCTGAGACTTGATGAGGCTCTGAAAGCTCTGCTGAGACGTGACGAGGCTCTGGAAGCTCTGCTGAGACGTGACAAGGCTCTGGAAGCTCTGCTGAGACGTGACGAGGCTCTGGAAGCTCTGCGGAGAGCGTGACGCGTCTCTGGCTCGGCAGAAGTGACGTGAAGCATCTCTGGCTCGGCAGAAGTGACTTGGAGCGTCTCTGGCTCGGCAGAAGTGACGGTGGAAGCGTCTCTGGCTCGGCAGAAGTGACGTGGAGCGTCTCTGGCTCGGCAGAAGTGACGTGGAGCGTCTCTGGCTTGGCTGAAGTGACGTGAAGCGTCTCTGGCTCGGCAGAAGTGACGTGAAGCGTCTCTAGCTCGGCAGAAGTGAGGGGAAGCGTCTCTGGTCTCGAACTGAAGTGACGTGAAGTGTCTCTGGCTTGGCAGAAGTGAGGGGAAGCGTCATCTGGCTCGACTGAAGTGACGTGAAGTGTCTCTGGCTCGGGCAGAAGTGACGTGGAGCGTCTCTGGCTCGGCAGAAGTGACGTGGAGCGCTCTCTGGCTCGGCAGAAGTGACATGAAGCGTCTCTGGCTCGGCAGAAGTGACGTGAAAGCGCCTCTGGCTCGGCTGAAGTGACGTGGAGCGTCTCTGGCTCGGCAGAAGTGACGTGGAGCGTCTCTGGCTCGGCAGAAGTGACGTGAAGCGTCTCTGGCTCGGCAGAAGTGACGTGGAGCGTCTCTGGCTCGGCAGAAGTGACGTGGAGCGTCTCTGGCTCGGCAGAAGTGACGTGGAGCGTCTCTGGCTCGGCAGAAGTGACGTGGAGCGTCTCTGGCTCGGCAGGGCTGACGTGGAGCGCAGGCTTGGCAGGGCTGACGTGGAGCGCAGTTGAGGTGTAGTAGAACTGTGCTTCAACGGGTGTTATAAACTCATGGGAACCCTCATCCACAGGGCCCACAGAAAAGGATGAGCCGCTTATCCTCAGGGCGAAAGTTCATATATTGACATAATGTCCATTGAGGGGTGTTGTCAGGACATGAGATAATTTAACATGTCCTTAAGTCCATATCGGAAAGCATCCTTTAAGACTGCATCATCCAAATCTACCCCATGGCAGAGCTCACAAAATTCCTCAACATATTCCTCTATAGAACGATTACCTTGGCTGAGGCGGAAGAGACTGAGAAGTGGGTCCATGGTGGATCTCGGTTCTCTCTCGGCTGCTGGATCTAGAGTGGCGAAGTCTTCTGTTATGAACTGCTCTGAGACTTGGAGATGAAGATCCAAATGCAGCTCAGAATCAGCAGAATCAGCAGACATGACAATGGAGAATACACAGTGGGAATCCAAGAAACAGGCAGAGGTCAGGGCAGGCAGCAATAGTCAAAATCCAAGAACAATCCAAAGTAAAAAAAACAGAAAACAAACACGGGAAACCGCTCAGAAATGCAGACAAACAGTACAACAAGACTTCGCAAACAGTGAATGTGAACACAAGGTATATATAGACAGACTAACAGGATAAGACACAGGTGAATGCAATCAGTGAATGAGGTACAGGTGAATGTGATCAGTGATGATGAGTCCGGGCAGTGAGTTCTGGGAAATGTAGTTGTTAGTGAAACAAACATCTGGTGTGGAGTGCCCTCTGGTGACTCTCAAGGGCACTCCACCTGGTGACCGTTACAGACATAAAGACATAACACATAACACAAACATAAAGACTTACATATTTCAATTGTTTTTAAACCTTTCTTGGTACACGAGTTAGAGATAATCCCAAAGTAATATTGTACTTGCAAGCGTTTCTAGCTAAGACGTATGGCGACGTACACAGTGATGTAACGACGTTGTTCCCTGAGGCGCTCTAGTCAGTGGAAAAACAAACAGGTTCTGAAGCGGTTCGCAAGTTGAACCAACTCCAAACCAACTTTGAACCAGCACCAGTTTCGAAACCAGTTCCGTTTTTTGGTGGAAAGGGGCATCTGAGGCTGAGGCACAGAGGGTGCCGACCTGGCTGTTGTTCTCGAGAAGGTCTCTCTTCTAGCACTGTTAGAGCCCATTGTAAGACGTTTCTGAGAAATTCCTCACTCTAAAGACTGTCTTTTCTTCTTGCTATATCTTCATTAAAAATAATAGGAGATATTCAAGCTCTGTCGGTCTCTCCCTGCTTGGAGTTTTCACCCGGCATGGTTAAGGCTTTCCTCCTCCCTAGACCAGGGTACATTCCAAGGTCCCAACCAATGTGGTCAGGCCTATTGTACTCTATTTGATATATTTTTGTGAATCTCTTTGCATTTATTTGTGGATCATAATCAATTTATTTGGAATAATGCAACAATCTCTCACCCCATAGGCGTGAGGTAACTCAAAGCAGCAGAAACGCAGGAGCAGAGCAGAGTAGAGGTGTTTGTCATTGCCACGCAAGTTTAAAAGGCTATTTAACCCTCTAAGACTCGACAGGAGCGTCTGCGCTCTAGTTTACGTGTGTCTGTTTAAGAGCCTATAGAAACTCAAACCAAATGGCTTGCTCAATCATTCTTTTTGCATACAAAACCAGAGATGTAACATGTTGAGATGTGTTGCTTTGTTTTCACCCTCTAATGAGTCTGTTCAAATTGCGTAATATGCATTTAAAAAAACAACAACACAAAAATGCATTGCACATCTTTGCACACGTTCTGTATATCTGCTATTGATAGTTACGTCTTCCGCTGGCTCATTTACGCATCACGTTCTGTGCACTATGACTCCAGCATGTCGCATTTTGTGATGTCAAAAGCTGCATCATTTGACCATGCGTTTGACTCCTATTTGACTCCCATCTGCTATATGTTCCTTTTTATCATTATTGTCTTTTTACCATTGCTTCATTCGATCATTCTATCACTTTCTCGTTTATACACTCACAAATACAAGCACATTCACACACACTCGTGCACCGCACGCAACGTGATGTCTAAGCGAAAGAACACGGACGCGGAGGTTTTGGAAATACTGATTGCATCACGATGACACTGAACTCTCGTCTGCTCATTCGGCTTTTTATTTATTTTACATTTATTTGATTATTAATTGTTCTGACAGGGTCTATTTATTTTATATTTTAACCAATTTTACATGGCATTTTTACCCCGTTTTTTTTTTTTTTTTTTTGAATGAGTGTATCTTAAAAACTAATTTATGTAAACAAGTTAAATCAATTCTGTATAGTTTCAAATTGTTTTATGCACGTTTTTCACATTGACAAGTTTGTCCAACATTTATAATTTTTTTTATTGAATAAAATATGTAGATTTTTTTGTTTGTTTTTTCTTTTTGTTTATTGCACTTTTGAGATATTTATCTTGTTACTATTGATTTATTACAAATTTACCTTCAAATTGGGTGAGGACGTAATATTTTAATGTATGGCATATGGAAATGTCAAAAGAATGACAGCACACATGTAAAAATAGAAAGATATACTCTGGTGAATTGTTCTATGGCAGGTCATAAAGGATTTAAAAAATATATAAACCCTTTATGACCTGCCATAGAACAATTCCACCAGAGTATATCTTTCCATTTTTACATGCTGTGCTGTCATTCTTTTTATATTCCTCTCCCTACTGTTGATGATTATATCTTACAATGCACGCACTTTCCAAAAATATAACACATCAATAAGGCATAACTACTAATTAAAATAGTTAATGTTTTTTCACAGTAATTCATACTGTAAAATTTGTCTGTCTGTTCTGTAAAGTTGCAGTTTGTTTGAAACAACAAACCTTTTCACCCAAAGGAAACCTTGATGAAGTGCGATTAGAAGAAATCCTGGCATAGCTTTTTAGCAAGATGCATTTGGAAAATTCGTTCTAATGCATAATACAATTTCACCACTAGATGAGAGAAATTCCTAGACATTTTTAATTTATTTTTTTATTAAGTAAATGCAGCTTTGGTGAACTGAAGAAGACTTATTTCAGAAGCATTAAAACTGATTAAAACATTTTTTTTTGTTTTTGTTTTCCTGGGTAAATTTATTTACAAAAGCTGAATGTGTCTTGTTTAAACTACTTTAAAATGTAACTATACTTCAAAGCCTTTTTAGAGCGCAAACTATTGTGCATTAATTATGCTGTCAAATGATACATTTTCTGCTGGAGACTAAACATTTGAGGCATTCAGTGTATTTAATAGCTAAAAGTTGATTCTCTTTTATCTGACGTCTTCAGAGAACTTTACAGAGATATAAAGAGAAATGTACGGATACCCTTTGAACAAACAGAAAAAGATACAAATTAATTAAGCTCACAATAAGATAAATAATTAAAAAATAAAAAAATGACCTGACTGCCTCAAACAAGGCTGATAATGTTCATGATGTACTGTAACCACACCATACTCCAGCTTCAGGAGGCCGGCATTTGCTAACTCAGCTGCTCTCGTTTACAAGAGTTCTCTTAAGTCCTAATAAAGAGTTAAAGTAGCTCCCGGCACATTAGATCACAGCTAGTGGTGTTATACTTGAGTGCCACGTGGAAGAATTCCATCAAAACTGCCTCCTGCAGAATCTTTTGATCCTAATGCTGTTTGTTATTAGCACACTGTTGCCTTCTAATCTCTTTATACTTCCAGGGAAGAAACACCACCTTCACCCATCAAAGAGGTGGTCGTTAACCCTCACACAAGTTTTATGAAAGGAGAGCAGGGATCTATTTTCTAAACCAAGATAGATCAGAGATTACCTGACAAATCCAATCACACTGCTCTTGTCAAGATAATCTGCATTGATCCCTTATACATCCTTGAATAAAACAGTAGATGTTTCATAGATGGTTTTAGCATGCCCAATTTGTTTTTCAAATAATTTCAGAGTAAGCGGATTTCATGATGATAAAGAGGGCTCTGTAACTGTCAACTCAATTTGTTCATTTTGTCCCACTAAGAATGCTTTCATCATGACAGCATGCACATTCAATATACTTACATGCAAAATTGTGCTTTTATGTAGAATCTTTTTATGTTAAGTAGATACCCGCGTAAGACTTTTGCTCTGAGAACCAAATGAAGGTAATTTTCAGCACTCTAAAATATGGTGAGCACATATGATAATAATGTAAAATCTAAATAATTTAAACGAGTTTAAACCAAGGCTCATGATGTTCCTAGTGTTTCTTTGTGCCATCATTTTAAAAGATGCAATGTATGCATCCAGTTTCCCCTCCACAGGAGTCTGCCACCTCCTAAAATTTTTATTGTGCGGAGCGTGGCTGGGCAAGGCAAAAACACTCATGTTTTATGTGTGAAGAATCGAAATGAGATTGAGTTGAGGGGAACACAAACACACATTTGTTTTTCTGTCATGGTGGGTACCTTACTTGGTCTATTGTTGTTCTTTTACTGAGGTAATGCTATTTTCTGCCCCTTAATTAGGGGTGTCACTAGAAAAGTCATTGTCTGATAAATATAGCTGATAAATCCTTGTCTGATGATTGAGAGATTGAGAGTCATTTACCCTTATAATATATTTCAGCTATTTTTTTTTGTGTGTTTTCTATCAGCTGTTCAGAGATGTGAATGAGCAATGACAGATTTTTGAATGAATCTCTCGGTCAAATGGTTTTTAAGAAGGTCTAACAATTGTTTGCAAATTAGTTTGATTGATTCAGACACTTTACTTGCACTGAATCATTTGTATAATTTTCTCAACACAATGGGCTACTAAATATAAAACACTGCTGAATGAGGTGATATTTACTTGACTATGAAACAAAACTTGAAAAATGTAGAAGACTTTGTGTGTTAACAATGAAGCAGCTCTTTATTAACTCTTTCCCCACCAAAGACATAATTTTCTGTTTTCATGTTTTCACTGTTATATGCCAGGGGGCACTGATGACACATCTTCTGAAAGTGTATTGAATCTCCTGATCAAAACACATGCGGAGAAGATGCAGAAACAACTTAACAAGTGTTCTCATATGCAATCATGCATATTTAATATAATGTGATCATCAACATTAAACAGCATATAAATCAAAACTGCCTAATGTCACTGAAAGAAATGTCTAACCCAGGACAAGCTATAGGTCTGTGAAGATTTAGGGATGTTCATAGATTCAATCTATGTTCTATATGTTTTGATCATTGTTCTGAATCCGATCCAGATGTAGTCTTTGACAAAAGTATGATTTTCTCAACTTTTTGCTCAAAATGTGATCTTTTTTCATGAAACTTACCCATATTCAATAGATAAAAAATAGTGCATGAAGCTAGAATAAAATAGGATTTTTTGTTTAAAAGCAGAGGGCCTGTTCTTTCTTTTGATATATTGCATGTTCAGATATTTATAGAACAAAATATTCTGGGGGCCATGACATTTTTGTGAATATGGCATTTTTTTGTGAAATAGCTGCTGGCTGGCAGCTAGTTTTTATTTTAATTTTATTTTTTTAATGCTGGCGGGAAAATATTTAGAATGTGCAGTGAATGAGAGTCTTCTCCACTGACATTCTCTGATGTTCAAAGCATTTCTAAGGATGCTGATTTTTTGAAGGCAGATGGAGATGGCAGATGGGAATATGGTGTGTGTATCATTAGCAACACGTTTGATAATGTAGTCGAAGCAAAAGGCTATCATATTAATTAACATTATGTGTCCGACGTTGTACAGAGCGATATCTTTGTGCAGTGTTTACTACGGTAACTAAAGTAAAATTGAGTGGGTCTCTGAGCTGATGTGAGTGAGTGAAGGCACAGCTAACTTGCATATTATGGATCCATGTATACTCTAGGGTTATTTTAAAGATGAACTGAACTGAAAGAATCAACTTTGAAAACGTGTTATGACAATTAAAAGTAAATTACACTAAACAATTTAATTAAAAAAATATTAATATAGCTTTTTTTTATCTGTCTAACGCCAGACCATGTATCATTGAGTTATCATTCTCGTATTTGAGGCGTGGTTTACGAATGCCCGGAGCCTTATTATTGGGTGCTACAAATGTCTATCAAATGCGCAAGTACATTTATCAAATGTGCCTGTGCTCCCTCCCCGTTCTGTGATTAGTTTCCTATTTCAGGGGGAAATTTGGTTCATGGTGTCCAGACTGCCTAGCAGCGTGAATAAAATCGTGCTGCAGCAAGGCAGCATGGGGAAACCCAGGCTAAACTGAGTACGTATAGCCTACATCCATAAACATAATGCTGAATCCAGCTTCTTATCCGCAGCTTCTTATTGATGATATCTGTTCCACCTTAAATTTACACAAATTTTCACGTTTTCTGGCCTCTTATTGAATGTTGTGCATTGAGTAAAGTGCCAAGTAAGAAAAAAATAAAAAAAATCAGAATATTGACACAAAAGAAACACAATCCCTTTAAAAATGTGCAAAAAGAGAAAACCATACGGTCCTTAAAATAGCATCTGAATAACAAGCCAATGACTTTAGACTAGGTTTATCCTGGTTTGTGACAGAATTGTTTTCTAGAACTGCAAAATAGCACCAGGGAACGTTGCGCCGAAACATGCATCCTCTTTTCAATGAACCGCCCCAAGGAGCGCAAGTTCATTCCCCAATTTACCAACGTGCGTCGGTGGAGAGAAAAGTCTTGTGTGTGTTGGGTGCAAAATTTGGAATGATACATGAATCGGTGAACAAAGTGAATTGAGCTGGGTGCAAGATAGGGCCCTCAGTTTGTTTAAGCTGTTGTCCTTGTGAGGCCTGGTGAAACCTGAGGATTTTAAGAGGGTTATAATCTGCCCAGAAATAGTATAAACTGTTTTCATTAATAGACATGACATCTCATTAATGCATAACATAAGCATGTTAATAAACACTTTTTGAGGTTTTGCAGTCTGAGACATGGGTAGATTTCCACTGGTGATCTGGATGGTCTCATTTGCCATCATAAGTCATTTTTAGAGTTGGGCCCAGCGGGTTACGCAGGTTTGCCATGTGTATGCTACCCTTGCTTTGCCATTTGTGAATGGCAGCCCCTCAGGAGAATGAGGGTGTACATAGAGACACTGTGGACCGAGGAACCTGTGAGGGACACACAGCACGTCTGAGCGCTGAGGGGAAGCCCTGTGCTTTTTGAAGTGGAACCTCAGAGACGTGTTTACTCTTCTGGGAGCTGGGCCACACAAGAATGCGTGTGTCATGACGGGATGTAGGAGCTGAGGAATGTTCCTCACAATCCCCACACTGTAGGCCAGAGCCAGCCATATTGCAAGATATTTGAAATATTTGTTTTAGCATCAGCGTTTAAAAAGACATTGGTTTATAGCCTGGATTGATGTTTGTTAGGATTGCTTTCTGTTGTTCTTGGCTGGCATCCACTTGCACTCTGTAAAGAAGAAGAGAAAAAAGAAAACTTGCAAGACGCTAGTGCATAGTAATACAAAGATATCCTTAAGATCCTTAACATGCTGGTGTTGTCAAATGATTAAGAGATTTAGAGCTTTTTTGAGACTAACCATTTTGTCTTCCAGAGCCTGAATTGAATGCGCCAAGGGTGCTGGACAGTATTGCTAAACAAGTCAAAAGGACAGTCAGGAGACGGAGGCACGCTGGTGACGATGACTACAATATTGAAGTGCTGCTTGGAGTAGATGATTCTGTTGTCCGTTTTCATGGGAAAGAGCATGTGCAAAACTATCTCCTCACCCTCATGAACATTGTGAGTATCCAATCATCTTTAGCAGGGCTCAACCGGATTGTTTATTTAATTACTTAATTCATTTATTTATTTTAGGTGCTAGAACACAATATTATTTACCATATACACACACATACAGGGCCTGACATTAGGGGTTGAATTTTATACAATTTACATTCTCAATTGTTGTCTTTTAAAAAGTCATCTAAAATAATAAACTAAGTTCAGTCAAGTGATTTTAGATACATATTCATACTCATTCTGACAGATTTTGTGCTCACACCCAAAGTGTGTGCAGATAAAGACAAGTATACTGGCTGTATAAAACAGTAAATAGGTCTGTGTGTCAGGTTTTTAAAGTGACAGCACCCTATATATATATTAATAAATAAAGAATGTTTGGAACAATATGATATTTAATGAAACTGGTGATTAACATGCAGATTTGAATCCCTCAAATTCACTGACATACCCCACAACTGGCCAAAAACTGTCTCACACTGGCCCCTGACCATCATGCCATATTTATTGTTGAGCAACCAATTCTCTTCTTCCTCATAAAACCTCTTGATTCAGTCCTCTGACGCACATAAATGAAAGGCACATGTGCTTAAGTGTTTTTGCTATTTTACTAATTCTTTTCAAGATGATTGCTGATGAGAATATATTGCTTATACTCAAATGTGTCATTAAACTGCACCTGTAAAGATATTGACTTTTTATGAGTTTCTGTTTCTGGAGGAAAACCTGATTCTTAGCATAATATAACAACCCGATCACACCAAATGCGTCTTTATAGCACGCATGTGTATTGTCGTGTAATATATACGCTAAAGTGAGTTTTTACGTGCATATGATACGCATTGGTTGGTTAGGTTAAGTTTAGGTGTGGGGTGGGGTGCGTGTGTATTAGACGTTGCTAGAATTAGTGGTGTGGGGTGCGTGTGTCTTATACGCAAATGAACTGCGCATTAATTGCACTACAAAAACTGCTTCTCATATGCACGTAAAAACTCATTTTCGCGTATATATTACACGACAATACACATGCGTGTTAGAGATGCATTTACATTAGAACAGGCTGAATATAAAGATATCTACGTTTTATATCTATAAATACAAACATGACCACAGATACACTGTGTAACCTGTGGAGATAATAGCATCATAGATTCAGCACATAAACTATTCAACTGTTAATACAAAGTGCCTAGCTCCTTAAATATGATGTATTTATGTTGCCCTTCAACTGATTGCATAATGTTATAGGATTAGATGCAACCCACCCTAGCTTGAACAATTTGCAAGAATTAATGTCAATATATTTAAAGGAAATCTCTACTTTCTTTTGTAGAGAAGTGATTTTATTTTTAATCTTGATTTGTCACACAAGGCATAGACCAAATGTGGCATACTTGAGGATGTGACTGACAAATAAAATAGCTATGAAACAGCGATGTCTATTACACTTTAAGATTAAACCGCTGCTTTTGAGAAATTTTGAAGTTCTTCCTCCAGTAGATGTCCCTGCTGCTACACCACTACATTGATGAGATGAACACTACAAAGTTTAATAAACCCTCACTAAAGATTGGCCCAGCTTTCAGAATGTAATGAGCTCTGTATACAAATGTAACATCACTAAAACTTTCACACATGCAGACTGCTGTGGTTAGGCCCCTTGCATGCTTATTTAAAGAACTGCTGCCTGAAGAGGACAATTATCTGTATCAAACACAGCTTCTGTTTAATTGCACAAGGCGGCTGTGACGGAGAGAGAGGGGGGGCAGTTGGTAAGAGACTTTCCATCCTCTTCTGATTTAGAGTTGTTTAGGCAATATGTGTTCATATGCCAGTTGAGAATTTAATCATTTTGCACATGTAAATTTTTGCTGCTTCCTACAACAAATTACTACAGCAACACAGATTTGCTGAGGCATATCTTTTCTTTCTCTGTGGTGTGTGGAATGTGGTGGAAATGTGTGAGACGTTGACAGTGGCGTAACACACACAGGTGTAGGTGTGTGTGTGTGTGATGGGGTATACATGAGAGTGTGAACATGCTAATAGCCTCTTTAGTTTTTATGGCACAGATGAACATGAATATGTCAATGTTTTATGATGTTGGAGTTTGTACGTATCACATCACTGCAGTTCTGAATTGATATGTCCGGCGAGTTCAGCTAAAAGCTTAATGCTCCATTATGCTTAAAAATAACGTACACCTACACTAAACCTACCATGTAGTGTTATTAGAAAATGCGACATATATACGTAATCGTGGCATTTTAGCTTGATTTTGAACTTTGAGTTCTTGTGTCGTGACTCTTTCACAAGGTTCGTATTCGAACTTTCGCATCACAAGTACAATTCTGTGCCAACTGAGCAAGCTTAATACTTCAGTATAACTGAACATACCGAGCTGGCTAAATTATGCAAATTTCAAAATATACTTTGTTAATAGACCTTATGCACCAGAGAAACATGGGCCCGTCATCTTTAAAATATTGTCTTTGAACTTCCGTTTTTGTGTTCACTCTGTTTATCTCTATGGCATCGCTGTCGAGGAGTAATTAGCTGGTGAAGTGGATTTACTTATTGTAGAGTTAACAAAAGTTATCATGAGCATTGTAATGTTTATCATAAGCATTGTAAAGCAGATGTCTTAACAAATGTCGACCGGGAATTTTTTTACGAGCAGTTCATTCATTCCTATGCAAGATCGCTATCAAAATACAGACCGGAAGTCAAAAGACAACGAGCGCAACGCTGAAAAGGGGCGGGGCTACATAAAGTGTTTTGAAGTCATAAGATATTTGTGCAAGGAGCCACATGAAAACAAGTGTTTATTAATACATACAGTAATATGCCGCTATAATCATAATTGTCTGTGAAAATGATTAAAAGTGCTGTTTTACTGCCTCTAGTGTTCATTTTGTCCCTGGCAAAAAGCAGTGGTGACGTACCACCCCGTCCCATCCGCAAATTACGCGGTATGGGCGTTGAATTCATAAGCATATAGCATGTATGTAATGGATGTAGCCTATGTTGCTTTTAAGTGTGGCCAGTTTTGGAAATAATCTCCAGAAGGTTTCGGTGAAACATTTGTACCATTTAGGATGTAGTCATTCGTTACAGCATCACACCTTGCATTCAAACAGCAAAACTGTGCCTTTAAAACGCACACAGCAGGCTCTTAGCTAGGTGGAGAAGGAAAAACATCTAAACCTTAAAAAAAGGCCTCTGTATGACCAGCTAAACAATGGGCCCTTTTTATTTATCAACCTTTTATAGGCTTTTCCATGCCAACAGTAGCCCTAAGTTCTGTCTAAAAATGCCTTCTATGCCTCAGAGAGCCACTCTTATGGGTCCGAAATCCATTTCCTCCCACTCTCTTTATCTTGATTCTGTTTTTGAAAAATCTTTGCTTCCTCTTGCTCATTGTCAATCATGGTGAGATTTCAGAAATGGAATGAAGCAGCATTTGTTTTCATAGTCCCTGGAGTTGATAAAATCAGTAGCTGTCATAATATACTAGGTGGAGTATGATGTAACTTTTTGCCTGATATCCATTTTTCCCTTTGTGGCAGGATCAGTGTTTTGGCAGTTATTATCAATTATGTTGGATTTAAGGGATAATGATGTATTTTTCATCATGTGTTTACAGGTGAATGAGATCTACCACGAAGAATCATTGGGAGTGCACATTAATGTTGTCCTTGTGAGGATGATAATGCTTGGATATGCTAAGGTAAATAACTGCTAAATGTCTCTTTTATAAACCATAATGGGTCATATCATATATTTCTTACATAAAATGTAATACTTTATATCTTTATTTATTTACTTATTTTTTTCTTGACAATTGTCCATTTTAATTTTATAGTTTTAGTAATTTTGCCATGTTTTTGTCTTTTTTATTACTTATATGTTTAATGTTTATACTAAAAAGTAAAATATGTTTACTTTTTTAAATGTCTGTATAGTTTTTGTTTTACTATAGATTTACTATATATTTATATAAGTGAAACCAAATTGAGAAATGTTGCTTTGACAACTAGTCAAATACGTTTTATTTTATTCAACCCTTATTTTAGTAGCAGAAATGTTTTAACAGTAAAACAATAGCCCTGTAATGTTGCCAGGTGCATTTATCAACTTTTTGTATGTTTAAATTTGCTTCTGGTTTCCTTGTTCCTTTGTTCCCATGTATCATCAGTTACCATGGTTTCATTATATGATTAATTAACGGACAACTGTCTGTACTTTAGTTTGTTATCCTGTGTATATACTTAGGGCTGTCAAATGATTAATCACGATTAATCGCATCCAAAATAAAAGTACCTAGTAGGTGCACTGTGTACAATTATTTTGTGTGTATATATATATATATATATATATATATATATATATATATATATATATATATATATATATATATATATATATATATATATATATATATATATATATATATATATATGCAAGAGTTCAATGAAAGCCTTGCCATTTGAAATTTTCTTCTAAAATGATCATTTTTATCAAGCTTGTATATTTAAGTTCAGTAATTTCACTTAAATGGCAATGAAGATTACCTATTAATTGTCATTTAAGTGAAATTACTGAACTTAAATATACAAGCTTGATAAAACATTTTAGAAGAAAATTTCAAATGGCATTTAGAGGCTTTTGCATCTGAACTCTTCATATATACACACAAAAAATATTATTTATATATAAAATATTTATATTTATATATAATATAAATTAAATATAAATCTATATACAGTATATACATGAATATATTTCGTAAATATATACAAGCATGTGTGTGTGTTTATATATATAAAATAATTATACACAGTGCACCCACATATATTATGTAAACACAAACTTTTATTTTGGATGTTTGACAGCCCTAGTATATACATGTGCACACTGTAATATTGTATATTCTCAATGAAGTACTGCTTTTGTTTATTAACGCTAATGCTTGTTGAATACTATCTTTCTCCTCATCATCTTTTGTGGAGCAAACCTTGACAGTTACCACCTCAGTTTTGAAATGTGCAATAATTTGGTCTGTAGAGGGAGACAGGGAGAGGACAACAACTATCGGTAGTCTAGCTTATCTCTGTCTAATTTTTATGACCGTATCTAAACCTGTCACTAATGCACACAGCCATTCACAATTGAAAGCAAACAATACATACAAATATACTATTTTGTAAGCTCATAATTCAGTCCACAAATACATAGAGGTCATTTTATGACTGTTTTGTAATACAGAAAAAATAGCAACATGGTTCTTTGCCAAATACATGTTAATGTGATCAATAACTTAAATGTATCAGGGAAAAAAACAGCAGCAACAGTTTTAGTTTATTTTACTGTAGTTTGCAAATGAAAAGGTTTGAATTTCACCTTCAAGTATCTAGACTACTCTCTTGAATATTAAAAGACATTAAACATCTATGTGAGTCAGTTTAAGGTGTTTTATAGATTAATGAATGGTGATAGTATCCCCTATTGAGTCTCAAATATTTTCTCAGTCCATCAGTCTCATTGAACGTGGCAACCCTTCACGAAGCCTGGAGAACGTGTGTCGCTGGGCATTCGTCCAGCAGAAAGAGGATCCAGAGCACTCAGAGCATCACGACCATGCTATCTTCCTGACCCGGCAAGGCTTTGGCCCCACCGGGATGCAAGGTTAGACTATTTTTGGTCTTTAACATGCCTCAGACTTTCAAACATTTCCACCCTTGTCATGTATAGCATTTTTCACACACAAAATCGTACAACCTAAATATGTTCATTCTGTAAAAAATGTCAGGCCCCCTCTCTCCTCTCTCTCTCTCTCTCTCTCTCTCTCTCTCTCTCTCTCTCTCTCTCTCTCTCTCTCTCTCTCTCTCTCTCTAAAACTCCCTTGCAGTCCCCATGGGTTTCTGTCTGCACCTCATCAATGCTGTAAGAAATGTCTGATAGAATGCTGCCTGGTGTAAAACTCCTCTTCAGACAGATGGTAGATGTGTAAAGAGGTTCACACTGGAAAAGGATAGAAGAGAGACATCAAAGCCCACTTACATAAGCACATAAGAAAACGGGGTTTTGTTGTCTAAGGATTGAGGCGGCAGCTGAAGCAGCAGTCCTCTCAGGGCATATATTCTTCAGTACTGACAAAGTTCAGACAGTGCACATTTAACATCTATTCAACCTGACAGGAAAACTCAAGCTTTTTCTGAGAAGAGCACTGATCTCAGCACGAAGTGTTTATGCTGTCACTGCGACTCTCACATTTCCTTTATCATGCCACTGTATGTACTCAGCGGGCCTGTTAATCATCCGAGAAGAGCTCTTTGGCCTCTCCACCTACCTGTGGCGCATTTGTTGTCTGGCAGTGGTGATATTGAGCTAATCAGAGCCGATGTGCTTTATTGGCTTATATAAATATAGCTTTAGAGGTGAGACCGGTAATGCTTTAGATTAAAGCCTGAATTTACAGTGTAACTTTCTTTAATTTTAGTGTTACAATAAAGTACGTACATGTAGGTATACACCTAGATTATAAAAAACTTATAAAAATAATTTTTCAAATTGAATTTTTCATAATAGGTAAATCTCGGCAATCTTTAAAATAGATTCCCATACATCTTGCTATTTTGTTTTATGTATTAAAAGAAAATACAGTACACCGATGTTCCCTCTATACTGTGCGCGTGCACGGCATGCACATTTCTGAAGCTGTGGCCGCGCAGAAAATAATAAAATGCCACATAGAGGACTGACGTGAAATGTGTGGGGAAATCCATCTGATTGTAGTTTAAGTGAGAAATAATTTCAGTGTTCTGGTCAACCGCTGTAGAGTGAAAACTGGCGAATGCATTTTACAGGTTATACAGAAAGAGAATGATGTGAGCACGTGTGAGTCGTGTGTGCGGACCAAATAGCTCAATACGAGAGGCAACGAGAAACGCAAATACATGTGAAATAAAATCACATGATAATGTTTTAAAGAGGAGTAGTTTGATTAAAGTGGTGGAAATAATGGTTGATGGACACAGAACGTGAAATGTTTTTGCGTGTGAGGGAGTTTTAGGTATGGTTAGATTACTATTAAACAGTTCACATATTCACTTTTCTTGAAAATATTTAGCAATTAGATCTATTTAAATGCTTCAGTTTGTTTCATATTATATAAACAAATTGAAGCATTTCAACTGATATATTATATCACTTCAAATCCTTCAATTCTTTTTTTATATTATATTATAATAGGCCTATATTTTATTATAATATAACCCTAAATAAAGAATCTCACAAAGGTATTGTTTAGGTTATATAAGGCCTATATTTTATTATATTTAAACCATCAAAGTTAATTGTTTATTGTTTATTGAATTTTTCAATATTTTCTTTAGCAGGGGGTTTCAAATTTTCTAATGATAATGAGCCCTAAACAATACACAATTAATTGACCGTACAAAAACACTTTATGGTTTTCCCAAACCATCTCAGTGTAACAGCTTACTTTTCTTTCTTACTATATTCTATTATTGTACTACTTACTTTATTACTATATTCTATTATTGTACTACTACTTTCTTTAATATAAACTGTCCTGCAGAAGCTTTGTAAATTATTTTTCATAGGATTTCTTGGTAAAGACTCACAGTTATACGGTTAACAGCACTGTAAAAAAAAAACAAAAAAAAAAACATCAGATAACCTAAAATGTGCTTCATTTAGTGACTTCTTAATTAACTGCTTGATTTTCAAAAATATGATTTAATACCAATAAGTTACATTACAATACCAATCAAGGGTCAAATAAAAAAAAAAAAGAAATGGCACATTTAAGTTAAAAGTTACAAATGAATGTTAAAACCATTGTGTTTCTTCGTATGCTGCACAGGTACAAATATTTTTGCTCAGGTCGCGAAACATGTCCGCCCAATTGAAACATTTTTTTGCTCAGCAAGAAAAAAAATAAAAAATAAAACAAATACAGGGAACATTGCAGTACAACCAGAAATGTCTTCAACATTTACTCATCTTTTACCCTCATGGCATCTGAGATGTATATAACTTTCTTTCTTCAGATGAAAACAAACAAAGGTTTTTAAAAAAAAAAATAAATATCTGCTAATGCAAGCTCACGGGTTCCTAAAAGTCAAACAGCATGCAACAATATTGACAGTAATCCAAGGAACCACAATGGATTAATCAATGCCTTCTGTAGTAAAACGATAAGTATTTGTAAGAGCTTTTTGAATTATCCCCATATATCATTATCAATCTCTCAGAACAAGTGGTTCTCCTCTCCTCTCTGATTAGTTTTCCTCTCTTTTCCACATATATTCTTGTTGTAAGCACAGTGGTGTGTTGCTGAGATGCTGCTGGGGCTGTTGATTCGGCAGGGACATCATGACAGGCTCCTAATAACTTGCACATACCCGTAAAACACGTAGAGAACAGAGTTCTTAGAACATTTTAACATCCAAATTAATTAACTAACATCCCAAATAAATGACTTGACAAAACGCAATGAATGCTGTCATGTTATCGATGCGTTCAGATGCCTGGTGTTTGGTAATGAATTCATGTAAGACACTTTTGGAAGGTCATTATTACAAATCATTCTGATGACAGACTTTGGCTCAGACATTTTGATTAAACCAACATTTGAGATGTTGTGCAGTGAAATTGGTCCACTGGTTAGTTCAGTTCCAATCACATCCACTGTTGAGTCGTAAAATATTAACTTTTTTGCTGTGCATCAAAGGATTTATTTGTTAAATGTGTTTCTGTTGTAGTTTAGTGTCCTCTTATCGGATAATAACATTGATTATCCACCTCATATTGGCGTTTCCATCCTGTGTTTCTATAGTATTTCCCAAAATGCACATAAACAGGTGGATGGAAACATAGCTAGTGTTTACTTTTTAAGGGAACAGGATGAGAAACATATATGGTAAATTCTACTGGTGAAAGTTTTTACATTACATGTTAATATGTACACACGCATACTCTTTAAAGAGCCCCTATCATAGCATTTGAAATGTTACTATATTTGTTTTGGGAGTTCCCAAAAACAGTTTAACGTGCATGCAAGGATAAAAAATAATAAAAAAATAAAGCAAATTTTTAACTGATTTGCTCAACGACTCCAAATGATTCGTTCGACGATTCATTTTCCCAAACACCTCATCTGAGCTGACGCGGAATCTGCGGCGAATTGGTCGAATGACCCAGTCAGTTGTTATTGGTAAACCGTAGGCAAAGACTGTCGGCAACGGACGCCCGGATTATAGCTTGTCAAGTGTTGAAAATTGTATATAGTGTTTGAACAAACGTGTCAGAAAAGTGCACTTTCCACACGGTCCCTTACTCACGTCTCCGTCAAGAGCGAGCTTTCCCGGCGAAACTCACATTGCGGCGGCTTTTGAGGGGCAGCGCTTATTATATAGAGCGAAGTCATATTTGGCTAAGTCGTTTAGGAGGTAATTGCCATTTTTCAATGAATGTCTGGTGAATATCAAAAACAAAACTAACTTTACCCCGCTTAGAAGCTGCGCAGAGTGTACACAACACACACAACACAATTTAACTATATTGTGCATGCTACAGAAAACATAACAGCAAATATTATTAATAATACAGATTGTGATTCGGAGGAGGACGAACCTGATCCATACACACTGGATACTGAGCCCTCCTTCAGGAACAACCGGCTTGCGAATCCACATTTGAATTCATTTATGTTTTTGAATGATTCGTCATTAAAATGATGACAACACAAGGTTCGGGCTATACTGTTGTGGTATCGTTGCAAAGATGAACTACTAACCACATGCTCGTCCCTGGGCAATGAAAACAAGTGGCTGAACTGTCTTTGCAATGTAGAACACAGCGTCTTTCCCGACATGATGCTATTCAGCTGAAGTATTTGATTGTGTTCTTGACTTCAAGTTTACACTTCCGTCTGCGCGCGCAGTTGTTGGGAGCGGCCAATGAGCTAATGTTTCGTATCTACGTCACTACGAAACAGCTTATGACTCGTTTCGAAAACAATTCATTTCATAGACTCAGAGTCGAGCTTCACTTTCGAAATACAATAACTCTAAATACGGTGCACTTTCAGATATAAATCTTTGCAGGATGTTTTCATTCTCTTAGAGCTATATTCCACACCACATGAACAGTCATTTTCAAAAATCCATGATAGGTGCTCTTTAAAAAGCAATGCAATTGGCCAAATTACTTTGCACCACAAATGCCTTTACCAAGAAAAATACAAATCATTTCACAAACTGAGAAATATTCTTTACACCTTAAATTTTTATATTTATGTTGACACTTTTTTTTGAATTAATTATTATTGACTGCATGCCAAACTGTCAGTGTGCTATACCAATTGCACATTTCACTGTATTTCACTTCGAACAAAATGACTGTCTTTGTCCAACACAATGAAATGTGATGTAATGACAGCTGGTAGGTTGACATTGTTTTGGCACATGCTGTCACCTTTGCTGGAAAGACTCTAATTGGTTCCATCCACCTCCATTAATCCTTAAATATGTATTTGAATTGTTAGTAAAATTGCCATTACATGTCATAACTAAATGAAAGAAACAGAAAATGAAAAATCATATCTAATTCTCATGGACAGCTCTTTGCAGAGTTGTCAGCATTACTCTTCTCAAAGAATTACAAGTACACCAAGCAGCAAGCTGTCAGACTGTAGAATCACAGAGAAAGTTATGACAGAAAAAAAGAAACCCTAACCATTTTATCTTCTCTGTCCGTCTCTGTCACTCACTCACTCTTAGGATATGCCCCGTCACTGGGATGTGCCACCCTGTCCGCAGCTGCACCCTCAATCATGAAGACGGCTTCTCTTCTGCCTTCGTTGTAGCCCACGAAACAGGACATGTGTAGGTTTTTAAACATGACCAGGTGCTTTTCAGCCATTTCAGATTGATGTTAGCTTTTGTAAAGTGTTTTATATCGGTCTGAACATTAGTGGTTTCAGATTTGAATTAAAAAAAGAGTATTTTTGTAAACTGCATGAAATGTGTGTTTTCAGGTAAATAGGCATAGCTAATGTACTTTACTGTCTGCTCTCAAGGTGAGGGGTCTATTAAGAGTAACACAAAGGAGAAAATAAGAAATGTCAGTATATTTAAGAAATAGTTAATATTTTGTCCTTAGTTACTTCCTTGATTTAAAGCAGGGGCGATTCTAGGATTTTCCTTTTAGGGGGGCTAAGCCCCCAATGAGGGTATGATTAACAAAAAAAAAACAAGGTAAAAGTTTAATTTAAGGTGTAATGCTTCATTCCCATGCAATTGCAGGGTTTTATAATCACAGTAGTCCTGAATTTGAGTTGTGGTACTTAGGGGGGTTCGGGGTTTCCCCAGAGAAATTTTTAATTCTCTGAACTATTATGTGCATTTTAAGATGTTTTGAAGGCAATTTTTTTGGGGGATAAAACCATGTCAATGCGCAGCTGATTATTTTTCTCTCCTCATCAGCATCACACTCTTTTTTCTTTGTTTTTCTCTCTTCCCCTCCTAAAGTTGAGCTTTGACTGATAATAGGCTTTTTATTTTTGTCTGACAGTGAAGAAAGTAAACATAGGGTCAACTGGTAGATTTTGCCTATGAATCATTTTCTCAGACATGTTCATTTACTGAAAACTACTAGGAAAGGTAACGAAGTTTATACAATTAATTCACATTAAAGGCTACACATTCATTTTTGATCTTATGCCTTATCACATGTATATGTGCACTGGAAGCATCAGCACCAAAATGGGCTTATCCGGCCTTATCCATTCTGATGCCTAATACAGGGCTGTAGACCGGGCTTTTATAATCAAAGAGGTCCTACATTTGAGGTGGAGGTTTGGGGGTTACATTTTTTAATCTCTAATATGTGCATTTCAAGACGTTTGAAGACCAAAAAAAGGATAAGAAATTGCTTTAAAACGGTCAGCAGACTATTTGTCAATAACTGCTCTCTCTTCATCTCCATCATCCTTTCTTTTTCAGTCTCCTCATCGTGCCCTTTCTCTTCCCCTACTAAAGCTGACCTTTTTTTCTACTAAAGGCTACAATTTGTATTATAATTTTAATATGGACACATTCATTATTAATCCTGTACCTAACTTGATAAAACGGCTTTGTTAATGTTTCTTGTCCCCTCACAATCACAGTAAACAAATGATTACATTAGGCTGGCGTTACATGCCTAATTTCAGTTCAAAAGGGCGGAATTAGACAAAACTATATTAGTTTTCCTGATTATTCTTTGTCATTCGTTTAACATAATGATCTAAAAAAAACAGTCAAATATATAACGTGATAAGTAACTATAAGTTCTTATCTACTTACATCTTATCTCGCACTTGCCTGTGAACTGAAGCGGCGAGTTGTGCTGCTAAAATTCGCGCTCAGCGTCTGTGAATGTAAAGCCCGCCTACTTTGATTTGATTGGTCATCTCAAATATTCTGACACTGACGAGCGGTGACAGACCAATGGGCTCAGATGAACACACACACACACACACAATTTCCTTTCTTTTTGACGCGCTCTCTGCTCTGCGCCACTACGGATTTAAGATGAAGAACGCACTGAATCTGATTAAAACAAGACTGAAGCGAACACGAATTTGTGTAGCATATTAACCACAAATGTTTAGGGGGGCTAGGCATAAAGTTAGGGGGGCTGAAGCCCCCCTAAAAAGGGCCTAGTGACGCCCCTGATTTAAAGTCAGCCTCTCACGTTGTTCAAAACATCCCTTGTGTTAATTTTTGAGCTCATGCTTGAGAGTCCTTGGCCACTGTCTCTACAAGCCTAAATAGTCTAGCCTGTTCCTTTTTGTGGGTGAGCTTAAATGTCTTTTTTGACAACAGTTGCTAAAAGTCTGTAGGCATCTAACAATCAAAGAGGTTTCATAAAAACCCAACACCTCCTACACACAGATTAGTCATTGAGGCACACTCTTTATCTCCTTCTCTATATTGAAACTATTGTCCAGCTCTTCACCCTCTCAAAATTCTCTGTCTCTATCTGTGTATCTCTTTCTTTCAAATGCCTTTATCCGGTTTTCATTGAACACATGTCAAAGAATGATAAACCATCATTACTCTGCATCTTGCCACCATCCTACTGATAGTCTTTCATTCAGTTTGGCTTTAGCACAGACTGAAATAACATTTATTTAATTCAAAGAGAGATGTCAGGGTGATTTTCTCATTTTCTGTCTGACAGCCAATTGATTCCTTCTTAAGCCTCTGTCCTTCCTCTTTCCATACCAGTTCCTAAGCAAACTTATCCATCTGTTCGACATTATTGCAACTATATATATATATATATATAT
>JAQIUQ010007442.1:0-18689 GCA_030378365.1 Hybognathus amarus | reverse complement strand
TCAAACCCAAACCCGCGAAACCGCAGACGGCGCGCACATGCACATCACGGTGTTCAGCCCATCGGTGTGTGCGTTTGAATATATATGTGCGCAGGCGTGTGGCCCTTCACAGATCATGTGCGTGTGCCTATGATGTGTGTGTTTGATGTCTGATGATGCGTGTGTCTGATGTCATGGTTGAGGGATGGTCCCGTGCCGCTCATCCACAGGTCTGGGAAACGGCACCGGACACACAGATTGGCATGCTGGGATACGCGTGGGACGGCAGCTTGCCAGTCTGTGATCGAGCCGCCTCTGCTCTGTTTGTTTTGGTTGGTTGAGTGTGTTCGGGGATTTATTCAAGTGTCTTCATGGGTTTCTCTCTGTGACAGTGTCCTGATGGTTTTAATATCCTGACGTGATGTCACTTCCTCTCTGTGTGATGAGTTACGCTGAATCAGCTGATCTTAATCCTCAAGTGTGTGTGTCTCATGCTAACGTGATCTTGCTGATGAATGCTAGTGCATCAGTGCTGTTGTAATCCTGGAGTGTGTGTGAGAGAGCGTGTGTGAGAGAGAGAGCGTGTGAGTGTGTGTATGGGAGAGAGGAAAGAGAGTGAGAGAGCGTGTGTGAGAGAGAACGAGAGAGTGTATGTCTGTGTATGAGATAGAGAGCGTGTGTGTGTGTGTATGTTTGTGTGACAGAAAAGCAGGTGAAATTGGCTGATGAGGATGAAAGCACTGCATCATGGGAGTGTTTCTCCTTACTCATCAATGCAGCAGTTTTGAAGGCTCTTGCTGTGATTGGTCCATCAGAGCTCTGCTCATCTCTGATTGTCTGATTCTTCTTAGCTGCTGCCTCTCAACGACAGCTGTGACGTTCAACAGGAAGTAAATCTACAGTAAAAATGTTTTAAATTAAAGTTTGAATCACATCTTTGATTTATCTTTCATGTAACGGAACCGCTAGTTCAGTGCTATCTTCGCTGCCAGCCTTCAGCGGGAGAACGTCTGTGTTCCTGATGTGCAGAGGGATTGTGGGATATCTTCTGTTAGTCGCGAGTGTCACCCAATCCTCCAACAGAAGCCAGCCGCCCCAAACATCCGGTGTTCCCAGTTCCCATGTGTACAGCGAGATAATGTGTTTCTGAGATAATCTGCTGGTGTGTGTGTGTCCACGGACTCAGATCTGATCCAGTCTCGTCTGAATATAAACCCAGACTGCAGGATCTCTCGGGCCGATGATCAGACCCAGACTGCAGGATCTCTCGGGTCGGGATCAGACGCAGACTGCAGGATCTCTCTGGTCGGGATCAGACGCAGACTGCAGATCTCTCGGCCGGGGATCAGACCCAGACTGCAGGATCTCTCGGTCCGGGGATCAGACCCAGACTGCAGGATCTCTCGGTCCGGGATCAGACCCAGACTGCAGGATCTCTGAGGCAGGGGAGTGCAGACCCAGACTGCAGGATCTCTCGGTCGGGATCAGACCCAGACTGCAGATCTCTGGGCCGGTGATCAGACCCAGACTGGCAGGATCTCCGGGCCGGTGACTCAGACCCAGACTGCAGGATCTCTCGGTCCGAGGATCAGACCCAGACTGCAGGATCTCTCTGGTCCGGGGATCAGACCCAGACTGCAGGATCTCTCGGGGCCGGGGTGAGACCCAGACTGCAGGATCTCTCGGGCCGGGGGTGAGACCGGCAGACTGCAGGACTCTCGGGCCGGGGATCAGACCCAGACTGCAGGATCTCTCGGGCCGGGGAGTCAGACGGCAGACTGCAGGATCTCTCGGCCCGGGGATCAGACCCAGACTGCAGGATCTCTCGGTCCGGGATCAGACCCAGACTGCAGGATCTCTCGGTCTCCGACGATCAGACCCAGACTGCAGGATCTCTCGGACCGGGGATCAGACCCAGACTGCAGGATCTCTCAGGCCGGTGATCAGACCCAGACTGCAGGATCTCTCGGCCGGGGATCAGACCCAGACTGCAGGATCTCTCGGGCCGGGGATCAGACCCAGACTGCAGGATCTCTCGGGCCGGTGATCAGACCCAGATTGCAGGATCTCCCGGGTCGGGATCAGACCCTGACTGCAGGATCTCTCGGGCCGGGATCAGACCCTGACTGCAGGATCTCCTCGGCCGGTGATCAGACCCAGACTGCAGGATCTCTCGGGCCGTGATCAACCCAGACTGCAGGATCTCTCGGGCCGGGGATCAGACCCAGACTGGAGGATCTCTCGGTCCGGGGATCAGACCCAGACTGCAGGATCTCTCGGGCCGGGTGATCAGACCCAGACTGCAGGATCTCTCGGGCCGGTGATCAGACCCAGACTGCAGGATCTCTCGGGCCCGGTGATCAGACCCAGACTGCAGGATCTCTCGGGCCGGGGATCAGACCCAGACTGCAGGCATCTCTCGGGCCGGGATCAGACCCAGACTGCAGGATCTCTCGGGCCGGTGATCAGACCCAGACTGCAGAATCTCTCGGGCCAGGGATCAGACCCAGACTGCAGGATCTCTCGGGCCGGGGATCAGACCCAGACTGCAGGATCTCTCGGGCCGGTGATCAGACCCAGACTGCAGAATCTCTCGGGGCCGGGGATCAGACCCAGACTGCAGGATCTCTCGGGCCGGGGATCAGACCCAGACTGCAGGATCTCTCGGGGCCGGGATCAGACCCAGACTGCAGGATCTCTCGGGCCGGGGATCAGACCCAGACTGCAGGATCTCTCGAGGTTGTTGGTTAGCTGTGTGTTTTTCTCTTGGTGGTTTAAAAGAAAAACCAGACCGACGCTAAAGAACCAGCACTGCGTTGTGGAATGCTACACTTGCACAGACCAGACAGAACTGCAGCCGGCTGACAGCTAGCGTGTGTTCTGCGTGTGTGTTCTGCGTGTGAATGAGACAACTGTCTATTCCTGCAGATATATTAGTCGACACACGATCGATGCACACACACACGGTGGTGGTCAGCTTGGTGTGTCGTGAGATTAATGTTTAACACTCACACATTAATTTTTTAGACCAAATTTTTTAAGTAATTTGTTATGATCAGTCTGTAAAGAAAGACACACGCCTGTACACATATATAATTATAAATAAATATATATATTCAAATGCATGTATCTATAGTCTGAACTCATGTGCGTCGGTGTTTTCACAGATTCAGCGTTTTTGAAGTTAACGTGATGATTTTGATGATGTTTTAAACATTTTTCACCACTCACGCCTTCGGATCCTGTTTGAGAGTGTGTGTCGAAGCTCAAACACTGCTGTGTGTGGATGAACGGCCAGAACACACTACAGTTTCTGTCTTCAGTAGAGCGGTGTCGTGTTAGCGGCCCCTAAGTTAATCACTAATGATCTTTACATCGGAAGTGAATCAATCAAAACTAACTTTATCTGGACAATAACTTTATTCTAGATCTGCTGTAAACACTCTCTGTTACTGTAATCTCCTGTTATCACTGTAAAGATGCGGTGAAACTGTATAGCGCTGTACAGATGGAGACGGACCTGAGGAGACACGGTTCTGACCGCCTGAACCGGAACCGGACATCGAAGACGAGAAGAACCAGCTGAGCTTCTTCGGGTCGCTCTTGTGACATGTCTTAGATGTGAGGGGTCTGTCGTGTTCATATTCCAGTCGACCCGCTCCAGAGTTTGTTGAATTCTGAGAAGGTGTGTGTCGGTCTGCTTGATTCAGACGGCATCGCGCACACACTCATTCACATGAACCGCACTAACAGTGATAATGTGTTAACTCACCTTTACACTGATGTTCACGATCAACAAACAACTCTGTGTCAGTGAGAACCATGATGCATCTGTGTGCGTGTGTGTGTGCAGATAAGACTCTCCACAGGAAGTCATAGCACACAACGAGTCCCTGAACGTCTGTGTGTGTGTGTGGGAGAGTGTGTGTGTGTGTGAGAGAGAGAGAGAGAGAGAGAGAGAAAGAGAGTGCATGTTTGTGTGTGTGTGTGAGAGGAGAGTGTGAGTGTGTGAGAGAGAGAGTGTGTGTGTGTGAGAGATCGTGCTGTGAAGTAAGTTTTGTAGTTTGTGTGCAGAAACAGTGTCTCTCGGACGGGGTTTCATTTCTTCATTAGTGACCTTTTAAGAAGGTGAGGCGCGGGCTAATGAGGTGATTGTAGGCAGAGAAGCTTTAGAAGATTCCAGCCGACATTCCCAGCGGTGTTACGACCAACAGCGAGTGTGTTTCATAGGGGGAGTGTGTGTGTGAGGGCAGGGGGAGGAACCTCCTCAATGATACTCGGCTGATCATGTAACACAAATGAGCCGTCAAACACCAGGAAACCTCATAAACTCACCAAACACTTCGACACTGTCAAGCACTCGGCCGCATCATTGTGTGTGTGTGTGTGTGTGTGTGTTTGAGCCGCTATCAGCCTTTATCATCCGCTGCTGTCGACTGTGATCATTCACTGGTTTCTGCTACTGAACGGCTCTCTGCGCTGCTGCTGTGATTGAACATTTGATATTAATGTCTCAATAGTTTTTATTGAGTTTAATACACTGACACAAATTTAACAATTGTACATTTACATTTATTTATATATCGCACACTTTTATCAAAAGTGACTTAAAATTGAGCAGTGCAACAAGAGATTCCTCTTAAAGAGGCAATAAACACGAGAAGTGCCAGTAATGCGAAGTCTCATACATCTCCACTGTTGGTAGTAAATAATTAAAAACCCTAATGCTAACCCTAGCGCTAACCCTAGTGCGTTAAATTAAATGTGAAAGAGTGAAAGTGTTTTCTTGAAAAACGTGCTCCAATGAACTTTATGTGCAACTTTGAAACATGATGTTTGTACAGCGCGTCGATACTGGGGTCTTCACTGCTTCTTCTAACGCCGGTGAACTTCTGTTAATGCGCAGAAAGACGTTCATGAGGGAACTTTGATTTCTGCCTTTGAGGCGCTTTATGAATGATTTCTACATTGAGGGCCAGATTTACTCAAACGGCAAATTAGCGCTGAGACGGAAATCCCATATAAGTGCGGAGGGGATGAAGAGTTGATGATGATGGTGAAGACTCGCTCGAGCTCGCACTGGGAGGAGACGGCTTTACTGGGCGTCGAACACTGGTCTCCGGCGCATTCACAATGATGCTTTTTTTGCATTTATTTTAAGGTGTCTTTGAAATCACTCAAGGTCACCATACATCCAGAAGTAGCAACAATAACAATATACGCATACAAAATAACAGTAAATAACAATGGCTATACAATAAACGATAAATAAGGGGAGAGCAACAATACAGAGCAAAAAAATGTGATTAATGTGAACTGTCTTCCTGTAAGATGAGCGTCTAACAGGGAAACTCCTTCAACACATCAACTGTGCTGATGTGTCCGGTTAGCTGAGCGACTCGTGGACCCGCAGTGTTAGCGAGTTCTGACTCTCTCTGTGCTGTGTGTGTGTGTGTGTGTGTTGTGTCCGGTTAGCTGAGCGACTCGTGGACCCGCAGTGTTAGCGAGTCTGACTCTCTCTGTGCTGTGTGTGTGTGTGTGTGTGTGTGTGTTGTGTCCGGTTAGCTGAGCGACTCGTGGACCCGCAGTGTTAGCAGAGTCTGACTCTCTCTGTGCGTGTGTGTGTGTGTGTGTTGTGTCCGGTTAGCTGAGCGACTCGATGGATCCGCAGTGTTAACGAGTCTGACTCTCTCTGTGCTGTGTGTGTGTGTGTGTGTGTTGTGTCGGTTAGCTGAGCGACTGTGACCCGCAGTGTTACGAGTCTGACTTCTCTGTGCTGTGTGTGTGTGTGTGTGTTGTGTCCCGTTAGTGAGCGACTCGTGACCGCAGTGCTCACGAGTCTGACTCTCTCTGTGGTGTGTGTGTGTGTTGTGTCCGGTTAGCTGAGCGACTCGTGACCCGCAGTGTTCACGAGTCTGACTCTCTCTGTGTGTGTGTGTGTGTGTGTGTGTTGTGTCCGGTTAGCTGAGCGACTCGTGGACCCCGCAGTGTTCAGCGAGTCTGACTCTCTCTGTGCTGTGTGTGTGTGTGTGTGGTTGTGTCCGGTTAGCTGAGCGACTCGTGGCATCCGGCAGTGTTGGTGCGAGTCTGACTCTGCTGCTGTGCTGTGTGTGTGTGTGTGTGTGTGTGTCCGGTTAGCTGAGCGACTCGTGGACCCGGCAGTGTCACGGTCTGACACTCTCTGTGCTGTGTGTGTGTGTGTGTGTGTTGTGTACGGTTAGCTGAGCGACTCGTGCGACCCGCAGTGTTCACGAGTCTGACTCTCTCTGTGGTGTGTGTGTGTGTTGTGTCCGGTTAGCTGTATGCGACTCGTGGACCCGCAGTGTTCGCGAGTTCTGACTCTCTGTGGTGTGTGTGTGTGTTGTGTCCGGGTTAGCTGAGCGACTCGTGGACCCGCATGCTCACGAGTCTGACTCTCTCTGTGGTGTGTGTGTGTGTGTTGTGTCCGGTTAGCTGAGCGACTCAGTGGACCCGCAGTGTTCAGCAGAGTCTGACTCTCTCTGTGTGTGTGTGTGTGTTGTGTCGTGTGAGCGACTCGTGACCCGCAGTCTCACGAGTGACTTCTCTGCTGTGTGTGTGTATGGTTCCGTAGCTAGCAAGGTGGACCCGCAGTGTTCACGAGTCTGACTCTCTCTGTGCTGTGTGTGTGTGTTGTGTCCGGTTAGCTGAGCGACTCGTGGGATCGGCAGTGTTCACAGAGTCTGACTCTCTCTGTGCTGTGTGTGTGTGTGTGTGTTGTGTCCGGTTAGCTGAGCGACTCGTGGACCCGCAGTGTTAGCGAGTCTGACTCTCTCTGTGCTGTGTGTGTGTGTGTTGTGTCCGGTTAGCTGAGCCAGACTCGATGGACCCGCAGTGTCAGCGAGTCTGACTCTCTCTGTGCTGTGTGTGTGTGTGTGTGTGATGTGTCCGGGTTAGCTGAGCGACTCGGTGGACCCGCAGTGCTGCGCGAGTCTGACTCTCTCTGTGCTGTGTGTGTGTGTGTGTGTTGTGTCCGGTTAGCTGAGCTGACTCGTGGACCCGCAGTGTTAGCGAGTCTGACTCTCTCTGTGCGTGTGTGTGTGTGTGTGTGTGTGTGTGTTGTGTCCGGTTAGCTGAGCGACTCGTGGACCCGCAGTGTTAGCACGAGTCTGACTCTCTCTGTGGTGTGTGTGTGTGTTGTGTCCGGTTAGCTGAGCGACTCGTGGACCCGGCAGTGTCACCAGAGTCTGACTCTCTCTGTGCTGTGTGTGTGTGTGTGTGTGTTGTGTCCGGTTAGCTGAGCGACTTCGTGGACCCGCAGTGTTCAGCGAGTCTGACTCTCTCTGTGCTGTGTGTGTGTGTGTGTGTGTGTGTATGTGTCCGGTTAGCTGAGCGATCGTGGACCCGCAGTGTTCAGCAGAGTCTGACTCTCTCTGTGGTGTGTGTGTGTGTGTGTGTCCGGTTAGCTGAGCGAGCTCGTGGACCCGGCAGTGTTAGCAGAGTCTGACTCTCTGTGCTGTGTGTGTGTGTGTGTGTTTTGTGTCCCGGTTAGCTGAGCGACTCGATAGATCCGGCAGTGTTCACGAGAGCTCTGACTCTCTCTGTGCTGTGTGTGTGTGTGTGTGATGTGTACGGGTTAGCTGAGCGACTCGTGGACCCGCAGTGTTGCGAGTCTGACTCTCTCTGTGCTGTGTGTGTGTGTGTGTGTGTTGTGTCCGGTCAGCTGAGCGACTCGTGGACCCGCAGTGTTACGAGTTCTGACTCTCTCTGTGCTGTGTGTGTGTGTGTGTGTGTGTGTGTGTGTGTTGTGTCCGGTTAGCTGAGCGACTCTGTGGACCCGGCAGTGTTCAGCGAGTCTGACTCTCTCTGTGCTGTGTGTGTGTGTGTGTGTGTGTGATGTGTCCGGTTAGCTGAGCGAGTTCGTGAACCGCAGTGTTCACGAGTCTGACTCTCTCTGTGAGCTTTAATGAATCGTCTTTAACTATCCCCTTCTGCTGATACTCCATGCTCTCTCTCTCTCTCTCTCTCTCTCTCTCTCTCTCTCTCTCTCTCTGTGTGCTGTGTGTGTGTGTTGTGTGATGCTGAGTTCATAGGGCAGGTTTCATTAACTCTGAGCGGAGCGCGGGCCGCTGAAGGTAAATAAACAGGAGCGTGTGTACACTAATGTAACGTGGCTCTGATAAAGGCCTGTCTTAATCCGGGCCGTGACCTCCCGGTGGGTCGGGGGGATGATGAGATGATGATGAGATGATGATGAGATCCACAGCTGGTGTGTGTGTGAGAGAGAGAGATAGAGAGAGAGTGTGTGTGACCCAGACCAGCCTGGTCCCTCTAAACCAGCCGTTAAGAGTTTAAAACCCTAACCCGTCCTGCACTCTGGATCCGGGTCTCGGCTCTGGGACGGGTCACCGTGAGGATGATGATTAGTGTTCTGTGCAGGTGTGTGTGCAGGAAGCTGTGTGTGTGTGAGATACTGCAGTGTTTCCTGTGGGTCTGTGTGTGTTTGTCCTGATAACTCTCACAGCTTCCTCTTTCAGTGGCGCTGTAACACGGGAAGAGAGAAGGGCTGTGTGTTTCTGCTTCTTAAAATCTGGGTGGGAAACTGAAAGGGTTTAAGGGATAGTTCACCCAAAAATGAAAATGAACCCATTACATTCTTCTTTCAGACAAATACAATGCAATATATTAAAAATGTCCTGGTTCTTTCCAGCTTTATAATGGAGTCCATAAAAGTGCATCTGTCCATCATAAAAGTGCATCTGTCCATCATAAAAGTGCATCTGTCCATCATAAAAGTGCATCTATCCATCATAAAAGTGCATCTGTCCATCATAAAAGTGCATCTATCCATCATAAAAGTGCATCTGTCCATCATAAAAGTGCATCTATCCATCATAAAAGTGCATCTGTCCATCATAAAAGTGCATCTGTCCATCATAAAAGTGCATCTGTCCATCATAAAAGTGCATCTGTCCATCATAAAAGTGCATCTGTCCATCATAAAAGTGCATCTGTCCATCATAAAAGTGCATCTGTCCATCATAAAAGTGCATCTGTCCATCATAAAAGTGCATCTATCCATCATAAAAGTGCATCTGTCCATCATAAAAGTGCATCTATCCATCATAAAAGTGCATCTGTCCATCATAAAAGTGCATCTGTCCATCATAAAAGTGCATCTGTCCATCATAAAAGTGCATCTATCCATCATAAAAGTGCATCTGTCCATCATAAAAGTGCATCTATCCATCATAAAAGTGCATCTGTCCATCATAAAAGTGCATCTGTCCATCATAAAAGTGCATCTATCCATCATAAAAGTGCATCTATCCATCATAAAAGTGCATCTGTCCATCATAAAAGTGCATCTATCCATCATAAAAGTGCATCTGTCCATCATAAAAGTGCATCTGTCCATCATAAAAGTGCATCTATCCATCATAAAAGTGCATCTGTCCATCATAAAAGTGCATCTGTCCATCATAAAAGTGCATCTGTCCATCATAAAAGTGCATCTATCCATCATAAAAGTGCATCTATCCATCATAAAAGTGCATCTGTCCATCATAAAAGTGCATCTGTCCATCATAAAAGTGCATCTATCCATCATAAAAGTGCATCTGTCCATCATAAAAGTGCATCTGTCCATCATAAAAGTGCATCTGTCCATCATAAAAGTGCATCTATCCATCATAAAAGTGCATCTGTCCATCATAAAAGTGCATCTGTCCATCATAAAAGTGCATCTGTCCATCATAAAAGTGTATCTGTCCATCATAAAAGTGCATCTGTCCATCATAAAAGTGCATCTATCCATCATAAAAGTGCATCTGTCCATCATAAAAGTGCATCTGTCCATCATAAAAGTGCATCTGTCCATCATAAAAGTGCTGGTCATGTGTTTCTAACCCTTGATGAAGCATGATGGGATTGATGTGCTGATGATGCTCTTGTGTTTCAGTCCGTGTCCGGAGCAGGGGATGGGGATCGAGTTCAACCTCATGGACCATTCGGACCTGTACATCCTGGACTTCAGTGAGTGTGTGTGTGTGTGTGTTCCAGTGCTGAAGATTAACCCTCGCTGTACTTAATGTAAAAATAAGAACAGCTTGAAATATATTAAATGATGTGAGTCATGCAGTGTTTACGGTGTGTAACAATAGATTGATCAAACAAAACCATAAAGAAGGGCAAAAACAATATTTTTAAGAGGCACCTTTATTTCTACGCTTATCGTCCGTCTGCACATTACTGCCAAAGCGTACATTTCTCAAAAACTGTCCAATAACACATTTTAACAGCTTTATTTTGGAACATACTTTTTTTTAATTAATGTGTTTTTCTAAATTTACACAATTGTAATATTCATTTTATTATTTATTTATAGAGCATATTTAATGCAACAGCTGTTGCCCAAAGTGCTTCACAATCACTAAAAACACAAAATTAAGATCACAGAGAGAGAGAGAGAGAGAGAGAGAGAAATGATTAAATTATGGATTCATATATCCTTGAAATAGAATCTAATGTAATTGTATTGTAGAATTGTTTGAGGTATTGGCCAATATCCTATCTCTAGCTAAGAGAATCGGTATCAAATCATAGCATGAAGAAGCGTCTGATGAACACAGTCGCTGTCTCTCTCACACACACGCACACACACACACACGCATCCGGCACCAAATAAAGGCTCTTCTGTTGGCAGAGTCTTCGGATCAGCTCCACAGGAACAGGTGAAATAGAGGGAAGCGCTGACTCTCCTGCCGCGACACACACACACACACACGCGTCAGCGGAAGCACATGTACGGCTGTCCTGAAGAGCTTCTGCTCACGTGGAATCTAATATACTTGATCATAATGATGCGAACTCCATACCGAGAGCGCATCAGTGTCGCTGTACAGAAGACCAGACCTCATTACTGAACATTCAGTGTCTAACAAACCCCATTAATTACCCCAGTAATACCCTATTAAAAAGATATTATTTTTAGGTAGAAATATAATATATGTAGAAGTTTTTTTGGCATTTATAGAGTCTTTCATTGCACAAAAGATTCTTCACAGTAAGAATAACATGGTTCTTTAAGATCTGATCACGGTGTGAAAACCCCTTTTGAAGCTTTATTTTTAAGAGCAAACGCTTGTAATGCATTACTGAGTTTGTTACTTTGCTTTTTAGGTCCTAATCTGAAGACTTTATGCAAGTTAGCGGTTATTCAGTACAGTCTGGATCAGTCTGGACTCCCTCATGACATCAGGTGAGAGTCACACACACACACACATACTCTCTCACACACACGCATAATTTCTCTCTTTCTCTCACACACACACACTCATGCTTGCTGCTGCTAGTGAATGAGTGTGAAACCAGAGTCAGCGATAACAATCTGCACCTCAACCCTTGACCCTCATCAGCTCTGGGCTCTTGTCAGCAGATCATTGCTTTACTGATCAGGTTACACACACACACACACACACAATCGTAATGGAGGGAGAGTGTAAAGACACCTTAATTCTCCATAGCCGCAACAAAGCACAATAAATCAGCCAATTAGTAAAACGAATTATCACTCTCACCAAAGACAAAATACATTGTGCACGTCGAGTCCAAACACCAGCAGCTGCACACACACAAACACTGACTCAAACACACTTTATACATCAAACATCCTTATTTTCAATATTGTAATATTCTTCAGTTTATATTGTCTGTGCTCCAGTGAGATGAATCTGACCATAAATATATTGTTTATCATTTTGTTAAAAGCACAACATTTCACTGTTTCTTTGTTGTCAGAACTATTAAACGGTTTCAGTAGTCAGTAGTTTTAGTAGTTCAATAGTTCTACATTTACGTTTATTCATCTAGCAGAGGCTTTTATCCAATCGACTTACAACTGAGAGCAATAGAAGCAGTGAAACTAACAGTAGGACAACAATATGCTAGTGCTATGACCCTTCCCCATTCAGTCTAACGCAATATATATATTTTTTGTTTTTTATATAGAATAGAAGAGAAAGTGTTAGTATTTATGGATCGAGTGTTGCTGAAAAAGATCAGCTGTTTCTTGAGAATGGCCACGGACTCAGCCGCTCTGGTTGAGTTGGGCAGATCATTCCTCCAAGCAGGGACAGTTAACCCTAACCCTAACTCCAGCAGGAACAGTTAACCCTAACCCTAACTCCAGCAGGAACAGTTAACCCTAACCCTAACTCCAGCAGGAACAGTTAACCCTAACCCTAACACCAGCAGGAACAAGTTAACCCTAACTCCAGCAGGAACAGTTAACCCTAACCCTAACTCCAGCAGGAACAGTTAACCCTAACCCTAACACCAGCAGGAACAGTTGAACCCTAACTCCAGCAGGAACAGTTAACCCTAACCCTAACACCAGCAGGAACAGTTCCTAACCCTAACTCCAGCAGGAACAGTTAACCCTAACCCTAACTCCCAGCAGGAACAGTTAACCCTAACCCTAACTCCAGCAGGAACAGTTAACCCTAACCCTAACACCAGCAGGAACAGTTAACCCTAAACCTAACTCCAGCAGGAACAGTTAACCCTAACCCTAACACCAGCAGGAACAGTTAACCCTAACTCCAGTCAGGAACAGTTAACCCTAACCCTAACTCCAGCAGGAACAGTTAACCCTGAACCCTAACACCAGCAGGAACAGTTGACCCTAACCCTAACTCCAGCAGGAACAGTTAACCCTAACCCTAACACCAGCAGGAACAGTTAACCCTAACCCTAACTCCCGGCAGGAACAGTTAACCCTAACCCTAACTCCAGCATGAACAGTTAACCCTAACCCTAACTCCAGCAGGAACAGTTAACCCTAACCCTAACTCCAGCAGGAACCAGTTAACCCTAACCCTAACTCCAGCAGGAACAGTTAACCCTAACCCTAACTCCAGCAGGAACAGTTAACCCTAACCCTAACTCCAGCAGGAACAGTAGCCCTAGACCCTAACTCCAGCAGGAACAGTTAACCCTAACCCTAACTCCAGCAGGAACAGTTAACCCTAAACCTAACTCCAGCAGGAACAGTTAACCCTAACCCTAACTCCAGCAGGAACAGTTAACCCTAACACCCCTAACACCAAGCAGGAACAGTTAACCCTAACCCTAACTCCAGCAGGAACAGTTAACCCTAACCCTAACACCAGCAGGAACAGTAACCCTAACCCTAACTCCAGCAGGAACAGTTAACCCTAACCCTAACTCCAGCAGGAACAGTTAACCCTAACCCTAACACCAGCAGGAACAGTTAACCCTAACCCTAACTCCAGCAGGAACAGTTAACCCGTAACCCTAACTCCAGCAGGAACCAGTTAACCCTAACCCTAACACCAGCAGGAACAGTTAACCCTAACCCTAACTCCAGCAGGAACAGTTAACCCTAACCCTAACACCAGCAGGAACAGTTAACCCTAACCCTAACTCCAGCAGGAACAGTTAACCCTAACCCTAACTCCAGCAGGAACAGTTAACCCTAACCCTAACACCAGCAGGAACAGTTAACCCTAACCCTAACTCCAGCAGGAACAGTTAACCCTAACCCTAACACCAGCAGGAACAGTTAACCCTAACCCTAACACCAGCAGGAACAGTTAACCCTAACCCTAACTCCAGCAGGAACAGTTAACCGTAACCCAGGACAGATGACGGTCCGAGAACGAGATTTTGTGCCTCTTTGAGATGGGAGTTTCTGGATGGCACGTACGTCTGGAGAGGAGGAGCAGGAGGGAGCAGAGCTAGTGGTTGTTCTGGTAGGCAAACGTTCGATCGCACTCTGAATCTGATGCAAGCGGCTGTTGGGAACCAGTTCCAGGTTTCATGAGGAGAGGAGTGAAGTGCGTCTCTTCGGTGCTCGATAAACACACTCTAAGCGGCAGCATCTGGGATCAGTTGTACAGGTTTGACAGATGCTGGAAGGAGAGAGCATTACAAGAATCCAGTCTGGATACAACAAGAGCTTGGAGTTGTGTAGTTCCCATAGGCAAGGGGCTCTATCCTCCTAATGTCGTATAAGACAATCTCTACAGGACCGTGCTTTTCCTAGTAATGTGCTCTGTGAAGTTCGACTAATCCTCAATCACAACTCCAAGAATCCTGGCTGACCTTGATCAGGCATGTGATTTTTCCGCATTAATCCGTAATTCCCATTTTCTGACCTTAAAATGTGACCTACGTGGAATCATGCAGATCTGTAAAAAAAATAAAAGGGTGAGGGGGACGGGTGTCGGCTGGGTCCGCTGCCGGAGTGAAAAGGAGAGGATATGAGGACATAACTGGCTGACGTGCGTAGACAATTCTTCCCTTCCTTTCGAAGTATCAACAAAGACGTACTTGCGTTCAGCTTTTTCACCTGCTCAATTTCGTACCTCAGTCCGCTCTTGCGCTATTGTGTTATCGTTGTCAGTTTACAAGAACATCACCGTTAGGTCCCCAGTAGGGCTGGCCAGTATACCGAGCAAAGTCCAAATTTGACTATGATCCTTGCTCCAGCAAGCTGCTGACTGCTTTTGTAGTAATATGAATATCGTGCATTTTATCAGTTTCAGTTTCTGACGCTTCCTCTCAACAGCATTAGTGTACATACACGTACAAATACTCACATAAAATATTAACCGCAGAGGAATGTGCCAAGTGCAGTTCAGTGAGTTCACAAAAGTTCATAATTTGCATGTGCTTTAAAAGCTTGCCGGTTAAATGTCATTCACTGCTGATGCACCCTACACGCACATGACTAAAAGCTTGCTCTCACAGCACCTGGTTGCTGGACTAAGTTATCTTTGAGTCCTTATTTCGCTAATACTCTCAAATACACACATGGTTTACAGAGAACATTTGGTTATGTCTAAACTGAAAGCAAACCGAGAAAATTGAGAGAAATCTGCTTGTCAAATGCGCGTGTATAGACGCATCGTGTACAGGTCCTTACGCGATCCCTTTTGTCCTTAAAGGGATAGTTGACTGAAAAATAAAAATTCTGTCATTTTTTATTCACTGTAATGTTGTTCCAAGCCTGTATTAATTATTTTGTGCTGAACACAAAAGAAGATATTTTGAAGAATGTGGTAACCAGAGTAGTTGCTGCCCATTGACTTCCATAGGGAAAAATGTACTATGGAAATCAGTGGGTACATCAACTGTTTGGTTACCCACATTCTTCCAAATAAATTCAACAGAAGAAAGAAACTATTCAGGTTTAAAACAACTTGAGAGAGTAAATTATGACAATTACAATTTTTGGGAGAACTATCTATTTAATGTTAATAAAACATAGAGGAAATGCTGGATCAGGGCATGCGGAAGCTCAATGCGGCTTGGGTATATTTTCCTGCTTTTTTGTCCTTAGCCAATCACATGCCTGCTTGATGGATGATGGATGACGAGCCTTCAGTTGAATGGAGAGAGTTGTGGTGTAGTGTTGGGTTGGCCGAGTACCAAGAGCAAGTTCTGTCTTCACAAGGTTGAGTTGAAGCTGGTGATCCTTCATCCAGCCAGAAATGTCTCAGGCTGAGATCGTGACCGGCCTCCGTCGACCACCTGGCTGGAATGAGAGGTAGAGTTGTGTGTCAGCATGGCGGTGACAGGAAATCCTCATGTTTCTGAGTGACAGATCCCGGTGATCACATGTAGATGGCAGAAGAGAAGCGGTCCCAGCACTGAAGCCCTGAGGCACTCCAGCAGCTGAGATCAGGGGATGGCAACTTCCAGCCCTGGTGGGCCACTGTCCTACAGACGTTTAGCTTCAACCCTAATCAAACACACCTGAACGAGCTAATCAAGGTCTTCAGGATTACTAGAAAGTTACAGGCAGGTGATTTTTTTTCCAGGGTTGGAGCTAAACTCTGTAGGACAGTGGCCCTTCCAGGGCCAATGTCTGCCCTCCTCCATCCCCTGAGCTAGATGACAGCAGTGATGGGAGAAACCACGTTTCCTGAGTGACAGATCCCAGTGATCGCATGTAGATGCAGAAGAGAAGCTTTCCCAGCACCGACCCCTGAGGCACCCCAGTAGCTAGTCAGTTCTGTAGTTCAGTAGTTTCATGAGTGGCCGAACACATCTGTGGGAAGGTTCTGAGTGTCACACAGATAGAGGACAGTCTGAACTCACACCACAGTCTCTCACTCAATCCCTCTGACCGCAACCAACTGTCTGAAGGCATAGAACACACAACTCTTCTTCCTCTGAATTCCTCGAGTAAGAATGCACCCTATGATGTTCAGTTTCCGTCGAAAATAAATTCAGAAACTTTCGAAGACATCTCCAGAGAACCATTGATCAGATTTTCAGAAAATCTGTCAAATCAGAGTCCTCTTTCAGACCTTGGAATCCAAAGAAAACTGATTCGTCAGAACTCGTTCTGGACTAACACGCAAACAAATCTGACGAAGATCACGCTGAAGTGGGAGTTTGTCATAAAATGCTATAATTTATGAAACACGTTTGTGTTTCATTCTGTTTTCAGCATAATGCCTAAAAAAGCCTGTAACCGCTTATCGTTTAACGCATCTATCAAACTTCTCAAATTAAATGACTAGTGTTTCTATTTAAGATTATATTCTAGGCATTTCGACTTAAATTCTCTGTAAGATGACTCTGTTGTTGCAGTGGCTGTTGTGCTGTAATGACTTTATTGATTTCTGCAGTCAGCTTCTATTAGTCTTTGTAGTCTATTAGTTTACTCTTGATCAATACAGCAAAGACAAACAGGCCATAAACAGTAGCAGATGCAGAGATGTGCACTGTCTCTGATAATGAGTCTCTGAATCCAGAATCTGAACATGTGATTGTGTGTGTGTGCTGTGGTTTAAGGCCTGTTTCTGATGGTGTGTGTGTTTAACTGGAACTGTTGTGTGTGTGTGTGTGCGCATGTTTAACTGGAGCTGGTGTGTGTGTGTGTGTGTAGGATGACGCTCGTCTGATAGTGATGGAGAACACAACTTGTCAAGTGGCGTCTTACCTTACCGAATCGAACGAGAGCTCGGCACACATCCGGCCTCCTGCAGGGACACAAATCCCTTTAGTGTGTGTGTGTGTTCTCAGGTGGGAGCTGACGGCCATGACCACGAACAGTAACATCAGTCGGCCCATACTCTCCTCTGACTGTGCGTGTGTGTGTGTGTCCTCAGGTGGGAGCTGAGCGGCCATGACCACACGAACAGTAACATCAAGTCGGCTCCGTTCTTACATCGCCCACGGCTGACCCGTGGCGGCTCCTCCCGTGCTGGGACCCGGGATCCCACAGTTCTCTGTCTGTGTCCCTGGCTGTGGCGAAGGCCTTCTCCCAGTTTGATTCGCCACTGTTGAACTTCTGCGGAGAAATGGACCTTCACGCTTTTAAACCAGTCCAATATTTCATCAGTGTTACAGTGTTTTATTGAGAATCTGGGAGTGAAAATGGAGGCCATCTAACCTGTAATCTGTCATTTCTCTGCTCTGTGTGTTCAGATTGCTGGTTTATATGCAAGACTTTCGATCCGCTCTATATCAGAGGAGACACACACCATCCTTATGTTTTCCCACAGTGCTTCTGACAATAAAACATGACTCCACAAATCAATAGACAGGAGGAATATACCCTCTGCATGCGCTGACGTCCTCTCAGGATCCGCACTCGCAAAAACTCGAGCAAAGACATGGATGTTGCTGAAAGAGTACAATGTTTCCTCATTTACTCAATGGCAGCGAAAGATGTTTCACTTCAGAGCAAAGAGGTGCACGATGTAATAAACACCTTGAGGGTTTCCCAGCACAACGGGGATCAATCTGAATCTGAGTCTCTTCCACAAATCCCAGCGTATTTCCACACACACACATCCATCAGAATGTGGACGGTTCGAATTGCTCGGTGTTTGGTCTTGATGGGTATGACGGTGCCAAAGCTGAAGCTCATGCTTTATTCCCGTGGGACTCTCCGACGCTCCGTCGTCCAGTGCCTGATGCTCCTCTGGACACTTCAGTATTCTTCACAAGCTCTCGAGTCCAAGCACACACAGTTTTAACGGCTTCTGCTCGGACTGGATTTGAAACGTTTTATTTGAGATTTTATTGTGTGTGAATATCTGACGCCGAAACTGAATATTGCAACATGACGAAAACAAGAAGTCCTAAAATCAAATCAAGTGCATTTTCACACTGACGTGTAGCTGACAGATGGGAATCGGTGATGGTTTAGTGACGTGCTGCTTTAAAGAGTCATTCAGATCCATGATTGTGACATGCTGAAGGAGAAACTGAAGGAGAGCTTGTGTGCCTCTGAATCGCGTGAACGCTGCGGTTCGGGTCTTTCCCTCCGGCTGTTGATGTTTGGAATCGACACATGACTCCTCAGTGGCGGATGAATCTTTTCCACAAGTCACGACTCGATCAAGTGTTGTGACGGGTTTTCAATGGAATCTTTTGAATTTTCCTAAACAATAAAGTTGATGATAATTTTGCTTGTTGTCTGCTTAAATGTACAGAATGAACACTTTTGAACACTTTTTCAGATTCACTTTTATGAAGTTTACTCGGAGATGATAATGTCGTTCCAAAGTTTTCTCCGTCTCGCCCCTTGCATCCTGTTTGAGAGTGTGTGTCGGAGTCTCAAACACTGCTGTGTGTGGATGAATGGCCAGAACACACTACAGTTAATCACTAATGATCTTTATATAGCAGGTGAGAGAGGGTTAGGAGGTGACCTAACCCTATCTGGACAATAACTTTATTCAGCAATACGTAACTGAACGAAGATG
>JAQIUQ010007441.1:567500-578551 GCA_030378365.1 Hybognathus amarus | reverse complement strand
CTCAATATTCTTAGGTTCAGTTTTCCTCTTTGCTCTGGGATTGAAGTTTTATTTTCATTTAATTTACCCACTGTTTCAGATTAATACCTGGGTTATGATTCTTTCTTCTAATAAGGTTGTAAAATAAGCAGATCTAGCAGAGTATCTAGAGCGTCTGTATGAGATCGAGCTCTTCTTCCATGAAATACTGAATACCTCAGTTTAGTTTCCTTCCAGATACACTCCATGACTGTTCTCTTGAGGCCTGAGTGATGTGTGTGTGTGTCGTGTGGTGCATATTGGTGTGTGTGCGTTTAATGAGGCCAGAGATGAGAAGTGCACAAACATTGATGGATATATTAGAGTGTTCAGCACAGTGTGTGTGTGTGTGTGTGTGTCTTTGTAGAGACAGGAAGTGAGCAGTGCAGGAAGTGAAAACTGCTGCCGGGACGCCTAACAGGATGCCTGAACTCAAGCCCCTCCCTGCTGGGGTCAAAGGTCAGATGTCACGAGGGGAAAGAAAAGATTCTTGTCATATTCATTTATTATTATTAATATATTTGGGGTTTCATTATCTTATATTTTACTTTCAGAAATGCTTTAATAAACGTGACAGATGAGTTTGAGAGATGTTTGACCACACACACACACACACACACACACACACACTCGCGCTAACGAGCAGTCGGACAGAACACATGTGTTTAGAGGAGTACATAAATATATATGAGATGATTCCCAAAACTCATGTGTTTCAACTTCTGCCAACACTCAGTGTGTGTACAATGACATCAGCACACACACACACACACACTGACACACACGAATGTGTGTTTACTGAGCAGCTCAAATGTGGTTGGACTTTCCCCTCAAATGTAAGCAGCATCTTTTTTAGAAGAGCAGAATAAACAGTCCCTCCACACACACACACACACACACACACACACACACACACACTCACGCACACACACGCACTCACGCACACACACACACTCACGCACACACACACACTCACTGCATTGTTCCAGAGTTTCCCGTTTGGAGCCGCTGGATTGGCTGCAGATGTGATGGGCGGCTGTCACTGCGGCGACAGGAAACCACACACACTCCTGCTGATAGTCTCGCACACACACACACACACACACACACACACACACACACCACACTCACTCAGTGTATCTGGTGTGCATTAGTGAGTTCTCCTCAAACCTTCACCTGGTTTAATCAGATCGCGTCTGCTCTTCGCTACCGTCTGCACGGATCTGGAAGGGCTTTGGAGGGTCAGAGGTCAGGGGTTATGTTTCTGTGGATGCACACACACACACAGTCACGTACAGTGTGTTAAAAAAGTTAGAAAACTGAGAAGAGTGTGTTTTAGAGCTCAAATCAAATAATTCACTTCAATGACCCTAATAACTGTTAACGACTACACACACACACACACACACACACACACATCACTGTGACATCATAACAGACATCAATGTAATTACACACCCATGATCCTCCTGTCAATCACACACACACGAAGGATCATAAATCCCAGAAGAGCTTCCTGCCATCTGTGTGTGTGTGTGTGTGTGTGTGTGTGTGTGTGTGTGTGTGTGTGTGTGTGTGTGTGTGTGTGTGTACGTTTGCATACTTCACAACAGTCTCGAACATGAACACACGATCTAACCCTAACTAAAAAATATTTAAACATTACAAGTGTGAATATAATGCCCGACATAATATGGGCAAAAACACAGTGAACTGCATCTGCATTCATTCGTGTGTGTGTGTGTGTGTGTGTGTGTGTGTGTGTGTGTGTGTGTGTGTGTATCGGGTGTCTCGTGAGCCGGATTCTGTTCTTAATTGATGTCATTATAGGAACAGCAGCAGGAAGTCACATGACCCTCTGAGAGTTTATCTCTCAGCCAATCACACGGGGAGTGACAGGCACCTTCATTACCTGAGAACACAGGTGTGTGTGTGTGTGTGTGTGTGTGTGTGTGTGGGTGTGTGTGTGTGTGTGTGTGTGTGTGCGAGACATTCCACAGGAAAGGAAAGAGAGAAAAATAAATCACAGGAAAGAGAGGATGAAAACAGGAAGGCAGATTTTACAGGTGAACGCAGTTAAAGGACAGACGGACTAAAACACAAGATCACACACACTTCTCTTCTCAGGGTCACTTCTACTAAAACTGAAATAATACGATAATGGTTACTTCAAATCAAATAAAAATGAGCATAAACAGAATAAAAACAAAATATGTAAAACGGACATAACAAATAATACAAAATAATTTACCCCTCGTGTGGTGTTCTAAACCCTATAACACTTGTGGTGTTCCCGGTTCAGAAAATGATTCGGGATTATAAATCACTCATTATGCCATATTTTCACCCAATCTTGGATTCAATCTTTTTGTCAACTTGTTTTCTTTCAATTAGGACTGGTTTTATATTTCTGTTTGCATCTGATTAATAGCGGGCCTCGTTTGTCTGAGAGTAGGCATCTCATTTTTTGAGTGAAACAAGATAATTTATGAGTAAATTTGGAAATATGATTTAGTGTTTCATAAAGACGTGAGCGTGGTTGGGTTATAGAGCTGCAGGTCTGGATAGAACTCATGGTGAAGCCCAGGAAGTGTTGTTCTCTTACAGTGGAGGGTATGGTTCGAGGGCAGATGTCCTCCTGCATGGCCTCTATTGGTCCGGTATGGAAGTGGATCGGTCTGACTGTGGTTCTGTGGACTAGCAGCAGGAAGACTCGTTTTGGGCCGTAACAGAACCAGAAGACAACACAAAGCTGAATAAAGTCGGAGTATTTTGGACCAAAATGTATTTTCGATGCTTCAAAACATTGTAACTCACCCACTGATGTCACATGACTACTGTGATGACGTCTCTATTTCCTTTCTGGACGAGGACAGTACACCACACACACACACACACACACACACACACACACACGTCCATCAGAGGGACAGAAAAGCTCTCGGACTAAATCTGAAATATCTGAAACTGTGTTTCTGGAGATGAACGAGGTCTATGACCGGCTTGTACGACACGAGGAGAGTCATTAATGACTGATTAACCCTTTCACGACTTCCCCAGTAAACCACTTCATTATTTCAGATGCCTTTTAAAACACTACAACTGGAAACTTCACCCGCCAGAGTGTCCAGTAGGAGTGACTGCGTTACACACCACTGAAACACACACACATTCGGCGGATCGGTGGGTGTTAATGTCAATTCAAGTAAGGAAGTAATCGACTTCAGGCCGTTGAATCATTGAAGAATAATGCACACCCGAGGTGGTAATGCGGTCACGACGCGAAGCGGAGTTACACCTCGGGTGTGCATTATTTTTCGGATAATTCAACGGCCTGAAGTCAATTATTCCGCTTATACTACAGTTACCACACCTCAAAACATTGTTCAGATGATTCATATCAAGACGTTTGTCAAGTGTTTGACATTAAAGCGCTCTTGTAGGACTAATTTCTTACGCATCTAATCCCATGCCTCCGTTGCTAATTCCAAAACGTCATTTTAGAGGTATAGTAACGGAGGTTTGAGCCACTGATAGCAGACTAATGTAATGATGGGGGACACACTTACAATTCGCTGAAATATTCAAAGAACCGACTGTTTCCATCGACTGTAGATAGCAGGTCTTATATCTGAGTGAACACAGACTGAAATGCGGCTGCTGTGCTGAACACGGGCATAATCAGTCAGAAAATATTAAATTACATTAATGGCTACTGGCGTTCAAACTCATCTGTCCCGGCTTTATGCAGTTATTAGTGCAGTTATTGTAGAGAGAGAGAAGTTTAAATAATGAGACAGAAAAGCATGTGCGATTCACTATTAATATTATTATTTATTTATTAACTTCGTTTACATTAATTCGGTTAATTATTGTTTTCTATAATTGACATTGGGTACCCAATAAATGAAAAACAAAAAGCTCTTTTAACAAGTAAGCCTATCAAAATTTATTTATTTGTTATTATTCTATCTGGAATAATTTAAGAAAATCCGTGCAGCGAGACTATTCAGTTTATTTATATATTCAGTTTAATTTTCCATTCAGCCTATTATCAGATGGGACTATATCTTTATTTATTAAAATTAAATTGTATGTGTCAGTTGATTGTAAAGTTATATCGAATATTTAGATCAAGCGCATGGGGCTGCATGTCTTCTATTTCCGTTAACTCACGCAGTGATATGGAACTGTAATGCGGTTCAAACTTTGCCGTGAAACTACTTTAGCCGATACGTTTCCCTGAAAATAATTGCACACCTTTAGAACGTTCTTCAACCAATCAGAATCAAGCATTCAACAGCCCTGTCACAGTATAATATAAGATAAAGATCATAAATATTTCATAAGAGATGGTGATTCTACTCACTGAGCTTTAGATTTCCTGTCTTTTAGGTGTTTTGAGTTTAAACTAGCACAGCTCTCCGATCTTCACTCAACACTCAGCGATACTTGACACGTCACTGATTAAAAATGTAGAATTTCAATAAACTCAAATATTTCTGTTGAAAACTTCTGCTTTTCTTCTGCGAGTACTCAGTGCTCGACATGTGGGACTCTTTAACACTTCTGTTGAGTTCAGTCAGCTGCACCTACAGTTCCTCTAACTGTGATCACTGTGTATATCTGTGTGTATGTATGTGTGTGTGTGTGTGTGTGTGTGTGTGTGTGTGTGTGTGTGTGTGTGGACAGGTCAGGGTTAGAGTGGACATGTAGTTTCAGATCCAGCTGATGGACAGATCAAGTTTTTATTCTACCGTCTGTTATAGTGAGTTACTGACAGACATTTCTTCCACACTGTCTGCTGCCATGACATCAGAGGTCATCGAACCTCTCGGGTTAACTAACCCGACCCTGGCAGCTGTAAACCAATGAATGTGAGGTTAACTGACCAGCGTGTGTGTGTGTGTGTGTTCAGGAGCCTACTGAAGGGGAAGAAATGTGTGTGTGTGTGTGTGTGTGTGTTTGCTGCATGGCATTGACTGTCAGATCTGTTTAAGAGAACTGTGTGTGATTGATTCTGACACACTCCAGAAACACACACACACACACACAGCACACACACATGTGGGGTGTGAAACCAAAGGGGTTTCACAGGCAGTCGAGGTGGGAGGTCAAGATGGGAGTGAGGAGAATGGAATCCCTCTCTCTCTCACACACACTCACTCACACACACACACACACACACGCACGCACACCACACACACACACACACAGTCACAGTTCGAACAGTCTCTCTCTTCATGTCAAACACGACTCTGTGGTTTCAACAGCAGTTTTCAATTACCACTAAAACCTCCGTGTGTCCATTCTTCTCTACCGTCTCCAGTCTTTCCATACGCTCATCCATTTACATTCTCTCACACGCACACACACACACACACACACACACACACAGTGTTCCAGCAGACGCACTATATACATGCGTGCGCTAAAGTAACAGAAGAGAGTTTGATTCACAGATCAGATGAGCTCAGATACACAGAATCACAGATTGAGACACGAGTGTCCAACACACACACACACACACACACACACACACACACGCACGCACACATCACAGTCTGTACACGAGTTTAAACACTGTACAATAATCAAACCTCCACTTTTGTTTCTCTGTGACTGTAATATAAAGTGCTCAGAACATCCGACTGATATTAAGAAAATAATCTGAGACATAAACACTTCAGACTGACTGTATACTGGATCTCAGAGCATGATGGGACGTTTTCTGTTCGCTCTAGTTATATAGAGTTTATATTCCTCTTATTCCTGATTAAGAAATGAAGAATAATTTACAGAGGGATTGAAAGAGGAACATCCACTCTTCAGTTTCGCATCTGTCAGTGGTTAAAGAAGACCTTCAGGATTTACACACTTACGTCATTCGGGCTCGTATCCGCCGCTGTACGGCTGTCAATCAAACACTGACGTCATCGGGCTCGTGTCCGCGCTGTACGGCTGTCAATCAAACACTGACGTCATCGGGCTCGTGTCCGCCGCTGTACGGCTGTCAATCAAACACTGACGTCATCGGGCTCGTATCCGCCGCTGTACGGCTGTCAATCAAACACTGACGTCATCGGGCTCGTGTTCCGCCGCTGTACGGCTGTCAATCAAACACTGACGTCATCGGGCTCGCTATCGCGCGCTCTACGGCTGTGCGATGGAACACTGACGTCATCGGGCTCGTGTGCGCCGCTGCTACGGCTGTCAATCAAACACTGACGTCATCGGGCTCGTATCCGCCGCTGTGCGGCTGTGATCAGACACTGACGTCATCGGGCTCGTGTCTGCGCGCTGTACGGCTGTCAATCAAACACTGACGTCATCGGGCTTGTATCCGCGCCGCGGTACGGCTGTCGATCAGACACTGACTGCGTCATCGGGCTCGTATCCGCCGCTGTACGGCTGTCAATCAAACACTGACGTCATCGGGGCTCGTATCCGCCGCGGTACGGCTGTCGATCAGAACACTGACGTCATTCGGGCTCGTGTCTGCGCGAAGCTCTGCGCTGTCAATCAAACACTGACGTCATCGGGCTCGTGTGCGCCGCTGTGCGGCTGTCGATGGGAACACTGGTCCACGTCATGAGGCTCGTATCCGCCGTGCGAGTCCGCTGTGGATAGAACACTGACGTCATCGGGCTCGTATCCGCCGCTGTGCAGCTGTCGATCAAGACACCTGGCGTCATCGGGCTCGTGATCTGGCCGCTGTGCGGCTGTCGATGGACACTGACAGTCATCGGGCTCATCTCGCCGCCCTGGCGCTGTGATGCTGAACACTGGCCATCATGAGGCTCATGTCCGCCGCTCTGCGGCTGTCGGTCGAACACTGACGTCATCGAGGCTCGTATGCGCCGCTCTGCGGCTGTCAATGGAACACTGACGTCATGAGGCTTCGGTATCCGCCGTACGGGCTGTCGATGGGACACTGACGTCATCGAGGCTGCATCTGCCGCTGTGCGGCTGTGGATCGGAACACTGACGTCATCGGGCTCGTAATGCGCCGCGTACGGCTTGGATGGGACTACTGACCGTCATCGAGGCTCATATCCGCCAGCTACGGCTGTCGATGGAACACTGACGTCATCGGGCTCGTGTCCGCCGCTCTGACGGCTGTCGATTGGAAACACTGCACGTCATCGGGCTCGTGTCGCGCCGCTGACGGCTGTCAATCAAACACTGACGTCATCGGGCTCGTATCTCGCGCTGTACGGCTGTCAATCAAACACTGACGTCATCGGGCTCGTGTCCGCGCTGTACGGCTGTCAATCAAACACTGACGTCATCGGGCTCGTATCCGCGCTGTACGGCTGTCAATCAAACACTGACGTCATCGGGCTCGTGATCCGCGCTGTACGGCTGTCAATCAAACACTGACGTCATCGGGCTCGTGATCCGCGCTGTACGGCTGTCAATCAAACACTGACGTCATCGGGCTCGTATCCGCGCTGTACGGCTGTCAATCAAACACTGACGTCATCGGGCTCGTATCCGCCGCTGTACGGCTGTCAATCAAACACTGACGTCATTCGGGCTTGTATCCGCCGCTGTACGGCTGTCAATCAAACACTGACGTCATCGGGCTCGTATCCGCCGCTGTACGGCTGTCAATCAAACACTGACGTCATCGGGCTCGTATCCGCCGCTGTACGGCTGTCGATGAAACACTGACGTCATCGGGCTCGTGTCTGCGCCGCTGTACGGCTGTCGGTGGAACACTGACGTCATTGAGGCTCGTGTGCCGCCGCTGTGCGGCTGTGAATGGAACACTGACGTCATCGGGCTCATGTCCGCGCGCTGTACGGCTGTCGATCAAACACTGACGTCATCGGGCTCGTGTTCCGCCGCTGTACGGCTGTCGATGAAACACTGACGTCATCGGGCTCGTGTCCGCCGCTGTACGGCTGTCAATCAAACACTGACGTCATCGGGCTCGTGTCCGCCGCTGTACGGCTGTCGATGAAACACTGACGTCATCGGCTCATCTCTGCGCGCTGTGCGGCTGTCGATCAAACACTGACGTCATCGGGCTCGTATCCGCGCGCTGACGGCTGTCAATCAAACACTGACGTCATCGGGCTCGTGTCCGCGCGCTGTACGGCTGTCAATCGAACACTGACGTCATCGGGCTCGTATCCGCCGCTGCTACGGCTGTCCGATCAAACACTGACGTCATCGGGCTCGTATCCGCGCTCTACGGCTGTCAATGAAACACTGACGTCATCGGGCTCGGATCCGCCGCTGTACGGCTGTCGATCGGAACACTGACGTCATTGAGGCTGGTATCCGCGCTGTGACGGCTGTCAATCGAACTTACTGCATCGTCATCGGGCTCGTATTCCGCGCTGTACGGCTGTCAATCAAACACTCTGACGCTCATTGGGCTGTATCGCTCTGCAGCTGTCGGTGAACACTGACGTATCTGCTTCAGTGTACGAGGAACTAGCTGTGGATGGAACATCACGTGATCGGGCTCAGTACTGCCGCCGCGATCGGCTGTCAATCAGAACACTGATCGTAGTGGGGCTCGTATATTGCGCCGCTGTACGGCTGTCAATCAAACACTGACGTCATCGGGCTCGTGTCCGCCGCTGTACGGCTGTCAATCAAACACTGACGTCATCGGGCTCGTATCCGCCGCTGTACGGCTGTCAATCAAACACTGACGTCATCGGGCTCGTGTCCGCGCTGTACGGCTGTCAATCAAACACTGACGTCATCGGGCTCGTGTCCGCCGCTGTACGGCTGTCAATCAAACACTGACGTCATCGGGCTTGTATCCGCCGCTGTACGGCTGTCAATCAAACACTGACGTCATCGGGCTCGTGATCCGCGCTGGTACGGCTGTCAATCAAACACTGACGGAAACATGATGTCTGTTTGTAATTCACTTCCTGTGAGATCTGTCTGATAAATCACTGCCAGTGTTTCAGTTCATGCGTCTGATGACTGAATCCCTATGGTCAATGTTGATTATCTGTTCTCTCCGTGTGTGTTATGGGTAGATTGACCCCCTTAGGCAAGCGTTCTATTGTAGCTTGTTAGAAATTAAAAAATATAATATGAGAAATATAGCCTGTTGACTCTCAGTGTTTTCCATTCATTTAAGAAGCTTAAACACTCAAAATTCATCCTGCTTTAAAATGAGAGATTGAGTTACTGTGAACTTTAGTCAGCGTAACTTAAACACATGGACCAGGACTCGCTCAGACACACGGCTTTCATCTTCTAGCAGTTTTAGAGGCCTTTATATATTTGTAAAATATGTATTTTATGTAAAATAAAAATGTTTCAGTTCAGCATGTTCTGCTGGATCTGTCAGCGGGGCCTTCTGGGTATCATGAGGAATCACTCACACACCTCACACAACTCTCACACACACACACACACACACACACACACACACACACACACACACACACACACACACACACACACACATCATAACTAATAAATAAATCTAATACAGTAGCACCAGGCGGTTAAATTCACATTTTCTGTTCTCGTTGTCATTTTAAAGTAATTCAGTTTTTTTTTGTCATTTTTATCAGTTTGTATCAGATTTCTCTACAGTTTTGATGAAGTTTTGAAGTTTATTAAGTCAAAAATAAACTTGATGAAAATGATGTGAAAGCGTAAGTTTCTTGTTTTATTTCCGTTATTTAAAGGAGTTGATCTGAACACTGTGAGTCACGATCAGCTGTTCTAACGAGTGTCGCTCATTAAAGACGTTTCATCCGAACGGAAGAACACTGAAGGCTGTGATACTGCGGAGATCAAGCAAGCTCTTGTGGGAGGGGCCAGCATGAGTCTTTAATGTGATTGGTCACATGGTTTACAATCTGTTTATTGACAGCTCCCACAGTTCTTTGGCTAAACAAACATTCGTTCATTATTTGTGCTGTTTTGATACGTACAAAATAATCTCACATTATAATAAAAATAATAATAATTATAATGAACCTTCATGTGAAGATACGATCTAAACTCCCATAATGCACGGCAACAGTGACACGTCATGTTCCAACGTCCCGTGTTTCCTGTGGAAGTAACTCTCTCCACGAGAGAGACGGTCCAGAACATCAGTCCGTGTCAAAAGGACAAGACCCAGCAGCGTCTCCTGATTGGCTGGTGCTGTGACGCTCCACAGGCGATTGGCCGATGGGTCGTGGACGGACTGGTCCGTAAGAGCGGAAGCAGGGGATTCTGGGAAGGGTCAGTATGGCACTGTTCCGCTGTGGATCCGGAGCGTTGGGCGCTGGACAGGATCTTCTTCTGGTGTCCCGCGAGAGTCACGCCGATCCGCAGAAGATCCCTGAACACACACACACACACACACATCACGGATTCTGTCTTCATATTTCAAATACAGTTTATACGTTTGAGTTTAATTATAATATTAAAGGGGACATATCATGAAAATCTGTGTGTGTGTGTGTGTGTGTGTGTGTGTGTGTGTGTGTGTGTGTGTGTGTGTGTGTGTGTGTGTGTGTGTGAGTGTGTGATGTAATCCGGCACTTCAACCGACACAAAACATTGAACCCCGTTAACTGTTCGTTCTCTGAGAGCATGTTATAAAATAAGCCAATTTTATGAGGAGGATCTTATTATAATATTCCCTCCCTTAATCTGCACGTTCACACACACCAGCCGAGCGCCAGCAGAGCCCAGTTCTAACACACTGGAGAAGACCCAGCTGAGCCTGAAACACAGACGACACTGAACACTATTGAGCAGAATATGTGACCGCTGTCTTATAAACACTGTCTCAGGAACTGTGGACACTTGTGGAAGAGTTCAAGATGATGATGAGATGATCAGAGGAACTCCACAACAACTCCACAAATGTCTCCGCTAACATTCAGAAACGTGTAAAAGTGAAGCTCTCTCCGAATCTCTCCGTAAGGCGGAGCTAAAGCTGCTGTTACTCCTGATCCTGGATCAGTCAGATCCGCCTGTGCTGTTATTGTCCGAGTCTCTGAAACTCCGCCCTCTTCTGAACGGAGGCGGAGCAACGGCTCATTAGC